>SNQJ01S0016189.1:220333-231433 GCA_010110895.2 Picea sitchensis
CCCCCCCCTCTAAGTATTCCAACAATTGGTATCAGAGTAGGTCCCTAAAGAAGCAGTCTAACCACTAGAAGGAGATCATGGATTACGCTAATATTGGGTACCACAGTTTGATGGATAGGATTATTCCTTCTAAAGAAGAAGCATGAAAACTTGTGTATAATCATGGGAATTTGATGTATGGTGAGAAGTAGTAGATGGATACAAAGCACCAACCACTCCCTCAAAAAATAAGGATGGAAAGAAACTTGAAGAAAATTATTCAAGGGATAGAAATTCTATCCTGAATGGTTTGACTAAATCAATACATGTCAAGGTTATGCACTGTGAATCTGCAACCTTAAAATATTTATGACAACCTTCAAAACAAATTTATGAAGGAGACTCCAAGGTCAAGGGAGATAAACTTAAAACCCTTGGAGACAAATTTGAGCAGTTGAAGAGGAAGAAAGATGAAGACATTCTAGATTAATTTATACAATTCTATGAAGTAGTGAATGGTATCAAAGGTTTGGGAGATGAGATGAAAGAATAGGTTTTTTTTCAAAAGGTACTAATATCTCTACCAATGATATTTGACTCGAAGATTTCATATCTAGAAGAAAGGGTGCACCTAGTTAGATTGACCATGAATGAGTTACATGGGATACTCACAACTTATGAGATGAGGATAGAGAAATATAATCCAGTCATGAAGGAAGCAACATTCAAGGCATATAAGAATATAAAGAAGATAAACAAAGAAAATACAAAGTTAGATTGTAGTTGTAGCGATGATTCAGAGGAATATGAAGAAATGGAAAATGTAACACACCCACGATGAGGCATAATTTTTTTCTCTTTTCTTAAAGGATAAATTCTCCATCCATGGTTTCTAATTTGGAAAGTCGAGGAACCATTCCAACCTCCCAGCCAAGGATCTTCAATTCTGGATCCAAACTACTCTCTGAGACCCTGATGGTCTCGTTTAAATGTAGACCCTTTCGAATTCCGGGTGCAGGTCTAATGTTACTCACAACTTTCCCCTTTTACTCTTGATAAATATCTGAGTTTGGACGCTAGCCCCTTCCTTGATATGACCTTGGGTGATGGTCTTTCATAACCACGTGATTGAGGGTGAGACCAAGGGTGGTTTAGATACAAACTACTTTTTGCCCCGCAATTCACCTTGAGACTCCACATGTCCTTTCTCCAAAACTGGGGTCTGGATTGCGGTCTACCCTCAACATTTTAAAGTTCATGCACCTCCGATCCTCAAACTGCTATGGGACCATCGATATCACGATGTTGACAGTGTCTCTAAACGGATGGCTTAGATATATCCCTTTCAAAGATGCGGATCATATCTGACCTCTTTCAAATCAATGGTTGTGATTTGTTTCAGAATTCCGAACTTCGAAATTCTCAAGTGTCAAACTTTCCTTTCTTTCGTACGTCAATCTTCCGGAGTCGACGATTTGTGGAAGCCTCTCCTTCTCAATCAACGGATCTACCCCTGCTTTGGATATTTGACCTTTCAACTAGATCAACGGTCCTACGACCCTTTTCTTGATCAAAGGTTGATATTTCCTCCGGGTCTCCGAACTTCTGAGATCTCAAATATCAAAGTTCCCTTCCCCTCTAAGTATTTGGATTCCTACCATGTGTCCACTTGAATCAGATGGTTGAGGCTTACTTTAGGTCCTCACCCGAAATCAAAATATTTGTGCCACATCCCTCTTAATCGGGTGGCTATGAATTACTTCAAGACTTTACCTAGAGTCCACAGATTATGCCACGTCCCTCTTAATCGGATGGTTATGAATTACTTCAGGACTTTACCCAGAGTCCACAAATTTACGCCATGTCCCTCTTAATCGGGTGGCTATGAATTACTATGGGACTTTACCCGGAGTCCACATATTTACGCCACGTCCCTTTTAATCGGGTGGTTATGAATTACTTCAGGACTTTACCCGGAATCCACAGATTTACACCATGTCTCTTCTGGATCGGATAGTCCAGATTCACTTCGAACGATCCAAAGCTTGAGATTTACTTTGGACGATCTAACGATTGAGATCTATTTTGGATGATCATATGGTTGATATTTACTTCACTCTCTGGCTCTCCGGGTTTTGGGAATCTCAAATATCAAACTTAAACTTGCAAAGTGATTTCTCCGAAGTCTATGATATTTTGTCACGTGTCCCTCTAGATTTGACGGTATAGATTCACTTCAAGTATTCAGGGTTTGGGAAACTAAAATTTCAATTGAAAATTCTCGAACAGATTTATCTGGAGTCCATGATCCATCGCCATGTGTCCCTCTGGATCTAGCGGTCCAGATCCACTTTGAGTCTTTGGGGTTCGGGAATATCAATCTCAATTGAAACCCCAATGCAATTTGCTTGGAGCTCATAATATGTTGACAAGTGTCCCCTCCCAGATCGGATGACTGGCGATCCTCTACATTGTGCTCCAACGGCCACTGTTGCTCTTGCTCCTGAGCTTCTGACTTACTCCAACTTAGAACATTTTCTAAGTGAACAAAGGGTTTGACCTCTTCTCCTCCTATGGGCCCATCTCCTGGATTTCTCCTGCACTCCTGAAAGTGCTATCTCCTCTGAGCTTGATCTCCTTGAAGATTTCGTCGTCCCATGTGCTCCTTGCATTTGAGAGATCGCGTCAAACTCAAATCAAAGTTCAATGGTGATCGACAGTTCAAAAACATTGTGGGGCCCCAACTTGCGTGCACTTTATCAGAGAGTTCGACCTCCACAATCTGGAAAGTGCTCGCTCAACTCTAGTCTAATCATAATCATTGATCTTCCAACCCATCGAGATCAACAATAATGGTGAATTTCAGGCCATGAAATAGTGTGTCCACTATTTCCACCTTCGTGCTACGCAGTGATTCCCCACCCTCGATCTTTGTTCAGAGATCGATGGTTCATAACAATTGTGGGATTCCAATTGACTATAGTGAAATTTGACATCTCAGAGCTTCGATATCCAATGTTCTTAGACCCAGGCCACGTGGATCTTCATATAACTCTTAGGCTCTGATCCCCGCTCTTAGTTGGGTTTTTGGTTAAGGAAATAGGTGCAAGTTCAGAATCTCCTAGAATACTGGTCTGAAGGGAACACCTTCCCAACTCGCAGAGCTTTAATCTATGAATCAAGGAAAAGTAATTTGTGAGGTTACCAAAACGGTAGCTATGCCAAGAGGCTTGCTCCGACTCCGGAATGGTGATGTAAATTCCTGGGGAAAGTGCCTTCGAGTGATTAAATTGGGGCATATGGAAAATCAAGAATAAATATAGGTTGTCAAGGGAACGAATGCATACTCATAACGTAATCATTTAATACAGAGAAAGAACCCTTTATAGACATGTAAATATTCGCATGCATCCATTATTTACAATTCAAAGCATAAGGCAAGAAAACACTTATCAGAACCACAAAGCATGATGCGACTCCTAAAAGGGGTGCTTGTTTCCACCCAACCATAGGCTCATTAACTCCTAATGTATTTAACACTATCCACACCCAATATTAAGCCACGATGCCTCAAGATTCAATCTCTTACTTACATCTCAACAGAAGTTAGGGATGAAGGTTACTCTCCTTCTCCCAATACATAAATAGATAAGGAAGAAGGTTACTCTCCTTCTCCTGGCTCAATATCTATTTTCTATGATTAGAACTCACTATTCCTCTTTCAGTCCTCCCTCGGACCTAAGATTTTCCTCTCTGGTCTCTACATTTTTCCGCAAGTCTTCCTCTGCCCACCACACTTCCTTTCTTTCCTTCCTCGGCAAGATTGTGTGTGGCTCCCATTCCTAGTCTGTGGTCAGGAATGGAAGTCTTACGGATGGGCAGTCTACCCCATCCCATCATTAACTCTTGAGGAGATCTTCCCACCTACCAGCCTGACTCTAATTCATTCATGGGTCAAAGGGTTGTTATGATCTGAGCAATTAATTCCAGCATGGTATTGGTTCGATGGAGATTAACGTAATCATTTTGGGTCCCCTCCACCACCTTTCATAGCATTCGTGGTTTTCTCTTAGCACATCCCCTCTTTCAATAGTCATGCATCACGTAACCATTTTCTATTAAAATAACAAAATTTACAATCGTCGACCTTTTGTACAAAGGTCCATCAAATCAAATGTTTACACTTTTAGGTTTGCCATAGTTCCTTGGCCAATACAATTATATTTATAGACTGGGGGAAAGATGTTGGTACAATTCCATCCCCCTTAAAGGAACATCATCCTCGATGTTGTTCCTCAAAACACCTACTTTCAATAATTCTTGGACAACAAGCACCTTAATCATAGTCTTATGTGAAAACATTGCATAAAAAGTTATAGGAAAATTTCATAATCTTAGCACAATAATTATCTGTGTAGTTCGTGGATTTGTATCCACATGGTTGTTTTGTTATCTAGGATCATTATTTTTCCTTGACATGCCCATTGGTTGCATGATCCCCAATCAATAGTTTACAAGAGTTGTTCGGGTATCATCTTCCTTGTGGTCACTCACCCTCCAGGCCCAAGCTCAGACATCCCCTTCTCTGCTATGCAGTCCCTCGGGTGATCCATCTTTCCTTGCCAAGGTTTTCTCACACAGGAAGAACTACCCATCGTGTGCATGATCCCAATCAATAGTTTAAAATAACTATTAAGGTC
Organism: Picea sitchensis; assembly: GCA_010110895.2. Taxonomy (NCBI): domain Eukaryota; kingdom Viridiplantae; phylum Streptophyta; class Pinopsida; order Pinales; family Pinaceae; genus Picea; species Picea sitchensis. The sequence continues at coordinate 225,013 of SNQJ01S0016189.1, forward strand.
TCCTCTTCCTTTCGGTCACTCACCCTCCAGGCCCAGGCTCAGGCATCCCCTTCTCTGCTATACATTCCCTCGGGTGATCCATCTTGCCTTGCTAAGTTTTTCTCGTACATAAATAATTCCAAAGACTCTATCAAGTCTTACAATCAAGCAATACCTCAGAATTTCTCTGTCGAGGCATCCCTCTGGCTTGTGTTACCTCAACACAACATATTCTAGGCGATCATGGCTTACCACGAGGTTCTCATGGCTCAACAGTAGCCATTTTTCATTCTTTTGCAGCTTGACAGTCTTTCGGCTAAACGAAATTTAGGGATGAAGGTTACTCTCCTTCCCCTAGCACAAAAATAGGTAGGGATGAAGGTTACTCTCCTTCTCCTGACTCAATCATAGATAGGGATGAAGGTTACTCTACTTCTCTCGAGTCAGTCTTTATTTCTTGCAATCAAAACATACTCTTTTTCACAGTTCTTCCTCAAACCCGAGAGCTCAATCTCTCATCTTTTCACTCTTCATAGATATTTTCCTTTTACCTGTATCAAAGGTATACAGAAATTCATGAGACATCATAAATTTTAAATTCAAAATTTTTCTTGTAAATCTATCACCCAAAGATTTCCAAATTCCACATTTTGTTTTCATATTTGTTTCTCATAGGAAACAGATTCATAATTATGGGACTTTCCTTCCCATAGCGGTTTGGATCAGTAGGAAATTGGTCTTCCTTATGGCTTACAATGCTGCCATATTCAAGACTCCTTTGCTTCCTGCACTTTCAACTTCAACCAACCAAACAGATTGTTAGTTTTGCATGCTCATTTCGTTTTATTGCACGTTTATAAGGTCATCACAACTAATTTCAGAATTGTGCATACTATCAATCAAATTCACTTTCTCATAAAGGAAATACCATTCCTTTTCATTTGGCTCAGTAGACAATTGGTCTTCCTTATGGGCTTACAATACCTCCGTATCCAAGACCCATTTCCTCCCTGAAATTCATTCTTTACACAGCCAAACAAACTATTAGTCTCCCATGCATCCATTTATATATATATATATGTATTCAAAACCATGCACACTAACAGTTAATCACATATACATACACATGAAAAGGGAATCATATTCCTTTCCTATGCCTCATTTCAACATACCAAACATTTCAAAACGTAATTCAACATTTCAAAGGATTTTAACCAACGTGCCAATATTCATGGCCACATTCATACCCAATGCACTCTTGCATTTTTTTCAAGTTTGTCACACCTTATGACCAATTCTTGGCCATGGTGTGTTGGAATTTAACCAACCTTTTCCTCATATGGCTTATTCATTTTCTTTCATTCTTACAGCAGGACCATACTTCCTGCTATAGGCCGATCACGATCCCAAAATGGCACACATGAAAATCCAAAGTTTCACATGAATGCCCTTAAGCATTCCTCCTTCATTAATAACTAGGGTGCCAACACTCATGGCCACCCAAATTTGGTTTTCTCTAACACCTATACAATGTAAGTAGAAATGTTGGAAGGTCCTCCTTCCTCAATGGGAAATCCATGGTCTGTCCTTTATGCAAATATGCATTTCCTTGAAGAAATTCCATGCAATGTGCTAACCCGGATCACCTTCATTCCCGTAGAACCAGTCCCCACGACCACAGTCTAATGCAGAATGCTAAACTCTACCTTCCTTGAATGGTCTGGATGGACTCCTTTTTCTCTCCATGTGATCGAGAGATGTGACCTCAACTCTATTTGTTTTGGCGCTATCCTTTTCAGTTCTTGTGTCAAAGAGTTATGATCTTGGCTACACTCCTTTCCTGCAAATCGATGGTGCATATCCGTATTTCCCCAATTCTAATGATTGCAAGGGAGTGTGGAGCCTCAATCGGCTCACAGTTTAATTATGCTTCCTATCCCCACAATGAATACAGGTCATCTGATCAAACCCCAAACTCAAAACAAAACTATATTGAATTTAAATTTTGGGCACAGGCTCCGTCGTTAACCCATGTGCCAATTTGATCTCTACAATGAATATGAGTCATCGATCTTATCGAACGACTAGCGTTTGATCTAATAACTCCACTGGATCTTGAAATCGATCTAACGACTGAGATCATTTTCCTTCTGATGAACGACTCATGTTCATTTCCTCTGTCAGGGTCTTGGTTAACCTGATTCGGTCATGGTTTTCTTTCAAAATCCTCATGATCTCAATCTATAGTTGATCGAAGAGATTTCTATGATCTCTTGGTAAAGTTTTTTTACCCTTTGAGTCAACAAGGGTCATTTGATTCAGATGTTTTTGCATCATACAATCATTCTTCACTACCAGAGGTTCATACCTCCAACATTCGGGTTCTCCTTCTCAAATCATACCCTACTTGGGTATCCATGGCCTACAACTGTTCTTGGCTGATAGAACCCTCTTTCTGATATTTACCTCATCAACAATGATTTAACGGGATTTTTACAGTCCTGTCAAAAATCTTTCAACTTTAACCTTCCCATGGTTATCCTCTACTTGAGGTTTTCCATTATTGGTAACTGTCTTCCTCAATAGTTCCTATCGCTTTCTATATACAACATGCATCATTAGTTGTAATATCAATTAAAATGCATGCATCATAACATTCAAATTCATAAACATTCTCCAAAGGTCTGAGTACATCTTTATGCACTTCGTCACATTATCCTCAAGGGTTTTCATGAATGCAATATAGAACATTCTCAATTGTTTCTGTAGTAATATAATTCTCATCACTATGGTTCCAAAACATTAAATTTTATTAGTAAATCATATTTCTCATTACAGAGGGAACATAACACCTAATAAGAAAAGAGTTAGGGGCTCTCCCCTTCTTCCAATTCTTTCTACATCACCTAGGACTTTCCAGCCTAGCTAAGTTATATCTAAATGCCTTACTGCCTTTTCTTAACATGGATTCAACCAAGCCTATTCAATCAACCATAGCCCTTATTTATTCATTAGTCATCTGTTCATTACATGATGCTTTCAAAATGTAATCCTTAAAGGCATAATCATTTGTCTCCTATCATGACAACAGAGCATTGTTTCTCATTTACCCTTTTATCTAATTATATTAGTAAACTCTGAGGAAAGGGAATACATTCCCCTCAAGCTATTGTTTGAAACAAAACTTTCATGACTCTTCAGAATGGATCCAACCATGCATCCATAGTATTCATTTAATCTGGACAAGGGAAATTCTTGCTTTATATTTCACTCATCAAGGCAACCATATTGCACCTATAACTATACTCTTACATCATACATGTGCATCACTTCCATGTTTAATATCATTCATACCTAACTGGTATTGATATCAATATTCATATTAAGAAGCTTCACAATGCATTAAACCCATGCACTCAAGCATAATTAAACACAGTTAAGTATTCACCATGATAGATTATTGCTTGCACCTTTTCCATGTCATTCACACATGGACATATCAGGCTTCTATATCCTTTTCCTAAGTATCTTCCAATAATCCTTATGATCATGTATACACATTTGTGTATACGTAGGTGCATCTCCTACACTGTTTTACCTCATGCATTCACTTGATAGTTTAATTTCATCATCTCTGTCCTTTAGTTTGATATTTTCAGTCCCTTACAAGACTAATCTCACAGTCATATCTCGTATTGATGTTTCCTTCCCTCATGGAAATAACCAACCAAGGTCACTTTCCTCTTTATGAAACACTGTCTAGCAGGAAAACATCCTTTCCTCAACGTCCATAGGGTCTTACCCATATCACCTTTCTCTGGTCATGAGGAGTTATATACTCCGAAATTAATGTAAAGAAGTAACTATAGATTCCAAGGATCCTACCTGATCCTATCAGATTCCTTTAAGACCAAAAAGGTAGTAACCATTATATAATCAGACATCATTAGAGCCTAAGGTTCCAATTGCCCATGCTTAGGAGTAGTGTTACGAACACCAGGTCATCCGTCCTTTGGGCTTCAACTTTTCTTGACAGAATCTTGCCACCTTCCGCTATCCACATTCAAGTCTTATTATAAATGTAATTAGCATATCCCTACTCTGGTAAGATTAGTTATCATTTTGACAAACGGCTAAATAAATCCTTCTACTGAAATTCAACAAGAATTCCCAAAATCACAGGTTCAATCTACAGTCATTCTCCTTAAGGAGTAAATACAGATAACAATACCTCCTTATGTGATTTGTGCATGAGCCCAAGAAGGCCAAGTGTTGTAACCATGCTCTGATACCAATTTGTAACACACCCACGATGGGGCATAAAAATTTTCTCTTTTCTTAAAGGACAGATTCTTCATCCATGGTTTCTAATTTGGAAAGTCAGGGAACCAGTACGCCATCCCCGTCTAGTTTCTCCAATTATGGAGCCAAAATACTCTCTGAGACCTTGATGGTATTGTTTAAACGTAGACCCTTTCAACTTCTTCGTGCACTTCTAATGGTACTCGCGATCTTCTCCTTTTACTCTTGCTAAATCTCTTACTTTGGACGCTAGCCCCTTTTCTAATAAGCCCATTCCTTGATATGACCTTGGGCGATGGCCTTCCGTAACCACGTGATTGTGGTTGCAACCAAGGGTGGTTTGAATCCAAACTACTTTTCTCCCTGCAATTCACCTTGAGCCTCCATGTGTCCTTTCTCCAAAACCAGGGTCTAGATTGCAGTCTGCCCTCAAATTTTTAAATTTTGCGCACCTATGATCCCTGCAATGCTACAGGACTTGTGATCTCATGATATTGACAGTGTCTTTAAAATGACGGCTCAAATCTATCCCTTTCAAAGATACGGATCAGATATGACCTCTTTCAAATCAATGGTTGTGATTTTTTTTGAAATTTCGGACTTCAAAATTCTCAAGTATCAAACTTTCCTTTCTTTCGTACGTCAATCTTCTGAAATCGTCGATTTGCGGACACATTCCCTTCTCAATCAGCGTCTCTACCTTTGCTTCAAGGATTTGACCTTTCAACTAGATCAACGGTATCGCGACCCTTTTCTCGATCAACGATTGATATTCCTTCGGGCCTCTAGACTTCTGAGATCTCAAATCTCGAACTTCACTTCCCCTCAAAGTATGCAGATTCCTTCCGTGTGTCCACTTGAATCGGACGATTGAGTATTACTTCAGGTCCTTACCAAAAATACAGATATTTGTGCCACATCCCTCTTAATCGGGTGGCTATGAATTACTTCAGGACTTTACTTGGAGTCCACATATTTATGCCACGTCCCTCTTAATCAGGTGGCTATGAATTACTTCGGGACTTTAATTAGAGTCCATATATTTATGCCACTTCCCTCTTAATCGGGTGGCTATGAATTAATTCAAGACTTTTCCTGGAGTCCACATATTTATGCCATGTCCCTCTTAATCGGGTGGTTATGAATTACTTCGGGACTTTACTCGGAGTCCACATATTTACGCCACGTCTCTTCTGGATTGGACAGTTCAAATTCACTTCGGACGATCCGATGCTTGAGATTTACTCTAAACGATTTGATGACTGAGATCTATTTCGGATGATCGGATAGTTGAGATTTACTTTGCTCTCCGACTCTCTGGGTTTCAAGAATCTCAAATTACAAACTTAAACTTGCGAATTGATTTCTCTGAAGTCCACGATTTGTCATCATGTGTCCCTCTAGATCTGACGGTCCAGATTCACTTTGGGTCTTCGAGGTTTGGGAATCTCAACTTTCAACTGAAAACCGTCGAACAGATTTCTCTGGAGTCCATGATCTATCACCACGTGTCCCTCTGGATCTGGCGGTCCAGATCCACTTCGGGTCTTCGGGGTTTAGGAATATCAACTCTCAACTGAAACACCAATGCAATTTACCTAGATCTCACAATATGTTGACAAGTGTCCCCTCGCAAATCGATGACTCTCGGTTCTTTATCTCTTCGCGCTTCAGGAGTTTCAACTCTCAAACTTTATTTCTTCCTGAAACTCACGATTTTTTGACACATGTCTCCTGACGATCAATGGTCCAAATTCTCCTCCTGGTGATGGATGGCCTCAAATTAGTTCATTTATTTCACCTCCTCCTGGTCCATGAACTTCTATATTTATGGATCTTATGCCACATGTCCTCCTTGATGATGGACAGTCCCAAACTACTTCAGGACCTTGGAAATTTGGTAAGTTCTCTTCTCCTGTATGTGCAAAGTGCTAAGGTTTGTTCACCCTGCTTAGATCAGATTATTGTCGATCCTCTGCATTATTATCCAACGGTCACTGTGTTAAGCCCTAATATTGGCTCATTACCACTTAATTGGGGCATATTAGATTAGTAATGTTATTTTATTTATGTCGGATTTAGGCCATTAGTTGTGATTTAGATTAGTAATGTTATTTTATTTATGTCGGCTTTAGGCCAT
>SNQJ01S0016189.1:231443-270407 GCA_010110895.2 Picea sitchensis
TATCTCTTTTTCAAGGCGTTGAGTACTTTTCTTGAGGTTTTTCTATGCTATATTGATGTTTGGTTCTTAACACACTGTCACTCCTCCTCCTGAGATTCTGACTTACTTTGACTTAGAATATTTTCTAAGTGATCAAAGGGTTCAACCTTTACTCCTCCTACGGGCCCGTCTCATGGATTTCCCCTACACTTCTGAAAGCATTATCTCTTCTGGGCTTGATCTCCTTGAATATTTCATCGTCCCATGCGCTCCTTGAGTTTCAGGGATCATGTCAAACTCAGATCAAATTTCAATGGTGATCGATGGTTCATAGAAATTGTGAGGCCCCAACTTGTGTGCTCTTTATCAGAGAGTTCGACCTCTTGAATCTGGTAATTTCTCACTCGACTCTAGTCTAACTGAAATCATTGATCTTCCAGGCTATCGAGATCAACGAAAATGGATATATGTGGGCCACGAACTAGTGCGTCCACTATTTTCACCTTCACACTCCGCAGTGATTCCCCACCCTTGATCTTCATTCATAGATCGACGGTTCATAACAATTGTGGGGTTCAACTTGACTATCATGCAATTTGACATCTTGGAGCTTCGATCTCCAAGTTTCCTAGACCCAGGTCACATGGATATTCATATAACTCTTGGGCTATGATCCCCACTCTTAGTCAGGTTTTTGGCTAAGGAAATAAGCGCAAGTTCATAATCTCCTGGACTACTAGTCTGAAGGGAACACCTTCCCAACTCGCAGAGCTTTAAGCTCTGAATCAAGGCAAATTAACTTGTGATGTTACCAAAACGGTAGCTATGCCAAGAGGCTTGCTCTGACTCTGGAATAGTGATGTAAATTCCTGGGGAAAGCACCTTCGAGTGATTAAACTGGGGCATATGGAAAATAAAGAAGAAATATAGGTTCTCAAGGGAACGAATGCATACTCATAAATTAATCATTTAATATAGAGAAAGAACCCTTTATAGACATGTAAATATTAACATGCATCCATTATTTACAATTCAAAGCATAAGGAAATAAAACACTTATCAGAACCATAGATCATGATGTGACTACTGAAAGGGGTGCTCGTTTCCACCCAACCATAGGTTCAGTCACTCCGAATGGATTTATCACTGGCCACCCCCGAGCTTAAGCCACAATGCCTTGAGATTCAATATCTTACTTCCAGCTCAATGGAAGTTAGGGACGAAGGTAACTCTCCTTCTCCTAATACAAAAATAGATAAGGATGAAGGGTACTCTACTTCTCCTAGCTCAATCCCTATTTTCTGTGATCAGAACTCACTTTTCCTCTTTCAGTCTTCCCTCGGACCCATGATTTTCTGCTCTCGTCTCTGCATTTTTCTGCAGGTCTTCCTATGCCTACCACACTTCCTTTCTTTCCTTCCTCATCAAGATTGCGTGTGGCTCCCATTCCCAGTACGTGGTCAATTTTGGAAGCCTTACATATGGGCAGTCTGCCCCATACCCTCATTAACTCTTGAGGAGGTCTTCCCACCTACCAACCCAACTATAATTCATTCTTGGGTCAGAGAGTTTTTTTGATCTAAGCAATTTATTCCAGCATGGTACTAGTTCGTTGGAGGTTAATGCAACCATTCTGGGTCCCCTCCACCACCTTTCATAGCATTCATGGTTTTCTCTTAGCACATCCCCTCTTTCAGCAATCATGTAGCACGTAACCATTCTCTATTAAAATGACAGAATTTACAATCGTCGACCTTTTGTATAAAGGTCCATCAAATCAAACATTTACACTTTTAGGTTTTCCATAGTTCCTTGGCCAATATAGTTATATTTACAAACTGGGGTAAATAAGGTGTTACAGAAAACTTCGTCAGAAAGTTGAAAAAAGAAACCAGCAAATACAAAGGTATGCTTCCATTGAAATGTTTTAATTGTGGTGGTATTGGTCATTTTTCTTCTAAATGTACTCATAATCATAATGAAAGTGATGAAGAAGAAGACCCTAAAAATAAAAAACAAAAATCAAAAGGGTAGAAAAAACAAAAAGAAATTATTCGAGAAAATTCTCTGCACCAAGGAACATAGTTCATCATCAGATGAGGATGGAGACAGTGACAGTGATATAGAAAGAGTACTCTTCATGGAAATAGAATATTTCAAAGAATATTCTAAAGAAGAAGGAGAAGTTGATCTCAAAGAATAATTAATCAGTTCCCTAGAAGAGCTAAATATTGAAAGAAAGAAAATCAAGTCACTCAAGGAAGAACTAAAATGGAAAGAAAGATCTCAAAATTCCAACTCTGAAGAAGTCGATCAGATGATCGCAATGTTAAAAAACCAAGTAGAAGAAGAAAAAATAATTAAAGAATCGCTCAGAGGAAAATTAGATGAAAAGGACAAGATGATCGAAGGCTTGGAAGAAGAAATAGTCACTCTAAGAAAATATCTTCAGAAGAAGGAAAAGCAACAAAACAACACCAAAATATTTGATGAGATCATTAGTATTCAAAGGCCATGCTATGATAGATATGGACTAGGATATAACTAGACAGAAAAAGGATCAAGCTCCAAGACAATGGAACAAAGAAGCTATGCAGAAATAGTCAAAGGCTCTTCTAAGAAGGAAGAAAGAAAGAAAATCCAAGAAGAATATTACATAGGCATTACACCACCCATAAGATTCATAATTTAGAATCAACAGAAGACAACAATAGAAAGACCCTGAGAAAAATAAGGATTCAGAAGAGCATCACCATTCAGAATATCTTCCACCCCCAGGTATCAAACTATTTTACTTGGTTTATGTTATTCATGTAATAATTTTGGACACAAAATTGTAAATTGTAGAGCCAATACCAAGAAAATAAGAAACTATGAAGGTTGCACAATAAATGGTTATCCAAGAAGGCCTCTTGAATAGCAGAGCATAAGCTACAACAAATTTGAATCCTTGAGTGTTGAAGTAGAATGATACAAGTGTAACAAATTTGGACACATGGCCAAAGATTGTAGATTGATTGTTCCTCCTATAGAATCACAACATAATATCAACTGTCACAGACAGGAAACACAAAGGATATGGATACAGAAGCAATATCAACCCAACCCTAAAGAATGCATGCTTTTCTTACAAGCTTAACACAATAAATGTCGACGGTATGTTGACAATGGTTGCTAAAAGAATATGAAAGGTGATAAGGATAGGTTTCTAACATTGAAGAAGGAAAGAGATGGATCAATTTCATTTGGGAATGAAAACTCATCCATAATTATAGGAAGAGACAGAGTCAAGCTTGGAAGCAAGGATGTCAGAGAAACAAATGTTCTACTAGTTGAAGACATGAACAAAAATCTTCTAAGTGTAGGTAAAATGTGTGATCAAGGACACATACTTGTGCTTGACTCAAATAAATGCGAGATAAGGAAAGAAGGATTAGGCAAGTCGGTGGCTACAACTGTAAGAACTCCAAGCAACATATATGTACTAAATGAAATTGGAAAATAAATATGTTTCCTAGGAAAGGATGATGAAAGTTGGCTCTAGCACAGAAGAATGGGTCACATAAATTTTGATAATCTTGTCAAAATCAACAGAAAGGAATCAATAAGATAAATGATCGAGATCTTGAAGCCAACAAATACTCTATGCAAGCATTGTCTACATGGAAAACAAACCAAGACCAAGTTCAAATCAAAGGAGTACTCCACAACAAAATCACTAGAGATTGTACATACATATCTATGTGTACCAACAAGAACAAAGGGATTGAATGGAGAAAAATAATTTATGTTATTGTTTGATGATTAAACAAGGATTATTGTTGTTTTATTTCTCTAGAAGAAGGAAGAGGCATTTGAACACTTCAAGATATACAAGGAAATGGTTGAAACTGAGACAGAATAAAAAATCAAGTGTTTGAGATTAGACAATGGATGAGAGTTTACTTCAAAGGAATTCATATATTTATTTAGAGGACATGGGATAAAGAGACAGTTCTCATCATCCAGGACACCACAACAAAATGGAGTTGTTGAAAGGAAGAACAGAACAATATAGGAAATGGACAGAACCATGTTGAAATATTTCAAATTGAAGGATGTCTTTTGGGTACAAGAAATGCATACATCATTTCATATCCAAAATAGAGGAATTATAAAAAAATATAGTGATAAAATTCCCTATTGTTGATTATTTGGGTTGGTTTCATTGATGTCAACCCTTGAAGAAAGTCTAGTAGCGAGTTCTGATAGCACAAAGGTTTGGGTAATGGACCCAAGTTTGTTTGATGTATAATGGTGTGATTTTTAATATATTTTAAGGTAAGACTATTCTATATGGATAATACATGTCATGCCATTTTTGGTGGTATGTGGAGCGTCACATAACTCCTCACGGTTAGAGAGTTATGTCCATGTGAAGTTGGAGAACCCTCATGAGTCATCTAGAAGCCCCAAAAGGTCAAAGTAGTCAAAGTGGTTGCAAAGAAGAAATTATTTAAATAATAAATTGAAGTGAGAGTGTACTATAAGTCAAAGTGTATACAAAATAAATTATTTAAATAATAAAGTTAATGGATAAATTACTAAGTGGACAAGTGGTTAGAAGTGAGTTAGCCCTAAAATAAGGAAAGTGGGTTAAGATGGTTAGAAGGTAATTTAAATAATAATGTGAAGTGATGAGTGTACTATAAGTCAAAGTGGATACAAATGAAATTATTTAAATAATAAAGTTAATGAAGAAATTACTAAGTGGACAAGTGTTTATAAGTGGGTTAGCCCTAAAATAAGGAAAGTGGGTTAAGATGGTTAGAAGGTAACCTCTTGAGGAAGCTACATGAAAGAATAAATAAGAGGCAAGGGTCTCTCATTTTTAATCACACTTGAGCATATTGAATATCTACAAGTGGATGAGGTAACCAAAGGATATCTAAGTCGAATTTTAGAGGGAAGATGAAGTAAAGAAGGACAAAATTCAACGGATGATAAATTCTTTTGGTGATGCTTTCTAAGATCCATGCAACAAATATTCTGTGTGGGGCACGCTCTACAAGTTTTCTCTCTAGAATAAGCTAAAATTCAACAAGGTATGCCATTTTTTCTATAACTCCTTTTATGAGAGGATCCAAGTAGTGAAACCTAGAGGAATTGCATAAAAGACACTAAAGAACATTGTGTACTATTTTCATATCTTTAGTCATTATAGATACATAGTTATTATTATTGCAAGCTAGGGTTGTTGACTAATCCAATTTTAGTCATGTGAGACTAAAGTAAAGTTTGATGAAAATTTTATTCTCTTATTGTTAAAGTTAAGGAAGGTTTGTAGGTATTTGATCATATACACCAGGTCTATTATAGAGTTACAAATCAGATTTGGATGATGAAATTGATAAGGGATTTTGGTTGAGGTACATGTTGAGTACATGGTTGAGACAAGTAGTTGATGATTTGGCACATACATGAGGTGTATAGTTGATGATGTTGGTACATATTGATGAGTCATAGTTTGTGTGTATTTTATGTATGATTGGTACATATTTGGTGCATGGTTGATGCACTTGTTTATGGTACAAGTTGATTACAGGTTGTTTGGACAGGTTATTTGTACAAGTTTTGTTGGCGTGGAATTGATCAGACCAAGGTCATCCTCAGGTTACCAACAAAAGGTACCATGTATTCTAGAGCACTGTAATTTTCATCTCTTCCTAAGAGAATAAGTCTCACCTGAAGCGCAACCAAGACAGAAGGATAGGGAAGGGTAAGGAGAATACTTAGGTGGGTTCCCAGAACCTTCAAGATTCACCATGATATTGCACAAGAAAGGCTAACTACAGAGAAGATTTGATCTCATACACGCAAGAACTGAAGATACTTAAGTTGTTAAAATAATTCATACACAGAAGCATCATATGGAGCTTATGAAGCATAAAGAAATACTGTAAAGATACAACGCATAAGCATAAACACAGAATGATGCAACATATTTCAAAATTTTGGATCCTTCCTTATATATTATCATCAGAACTTATTAGATACAACCTCAAAGATACAATTAAGTACTCTATTACAGACTTCTGACTCCGGACTCATGCCGCAAAGCTCTGTTTTCCCAAAACTGTATACATATTACATTTACAAAACCTTTTCTCAACTAAAACCCAACCTATCAACAATAGACAACAACAAGAACAAGAGAAACAACAACAACCCGAGAGAAACCCTTTTTCAATCGTATACATCTCATATATGCTAAGTAGGATATGTTAACACTCGAAATATACCATTAAATTTTGAGCACTTTCATCAAATAGAAGCTAAATTTGTTGGTTTCTTAAGTCTTTTGCTAGTTTTCTACAATCTATTGTCACATAACAGAACTTCAAATTTTGGCCAAGTTTTCTTTTGAGCCAACATCCAAGTACTCAATACTGACAAAGAGCATATGAGGAGAACACATTCATAATGAAAACAACAAGATTTAGTATTAAAATACAAACATAAATCAAGGTCAAAGGTTTTTATATACAGGGCATTCCTTATTTGATTTTTGGCAATTTTTGTAAATATGAGAAAAAATATAATTTTAGGGCTTTTTTAAGACAAAAGTTAATTTTTGACTCATTACAAGAGCAAGTCAGTTTTTACAAAAAACATTGGATTTAGATCCAATATCTAATTAATCACATCGAGCTGAAGGTCAAAGTCTACAATAGCACACAAGCACCAAACCAATTGTCACCATGCAATGCATAGCCTAGCACAGAGAGCCCGGGCACTAGGCCCAAGTCATATGAAGGAGGACCTCATGAGATGGCACCCTCTTGTCATATATTATCGAAAACATATGTAAGCATTAGTGCATATAAAACTCACAATCCCTAAAATCCTAATGCATGTGGGATTATGCCCATTGAGTAATTTTTTTTTTAAATAGCTTGCAGGCTGCTAGATGCTAAATGATCGTGTAGGTTCCAAGTTGCAGATAATGTGTTGATGAGCTCAATAACTTGGGTAGTGATTTTATGATAAAATCATATCGGATGGGATCGTATCTAAGCACGATTTTAGAGGATCTATCAGCACACATTTGGAGGGAAAAGTCTGGAGTTTTGAAAAGGTGGGCAGGCATATCATTGTGCTTGTGCTGCTGATCGAGCTAGTCATGCTCTGCTACACACACTTTATGGGAAGGCAATGAAACATAATACTCAAATACTTGTGGAATATTTTTCTTTGGATCTTATCATGGATGAGGATGATACGTGTCAGGGAGTGCTTACTATGAACATGGAGGATGGAACAATACATCATTTTCAAGCTCTATCCACAATTTTAGCCACAAGGGGGTTATGGTTGTGCTTATTTATCTGCAACTTCATCTCATACTTTCACTGGAGATGGAAATTCTATGGTATCACATGCTAGACTACCTCTACAGGATATTGAATTTTTTCAGTTTCATCGTACAGTAATATATGGTCCAGTTTGCCTCATCACTGAAGGATCCCATGGTGAAGAAGGAATTTTTTGTAAAAATGAAGGTGAGAGATTTATGGAGAGATATGCTCCAACTACAAATCATTTGTCTTCTAGAGATGTTGTGTCCAGATCCATGACTTTAAATTTTTTGAAGGCCCTGGTGTTAGACCCTTGAAAGACCACCGCTAAAATCTACAACAATATGTTTTGGTAGGGTAAGTTAAAATGCAAGGTGCATTTCGAGAAGTTCAGTTCCATGGAGTTATTATGAAGAATTCAATTATGAAACATCTTTGTGTTGTTGAGCCATATTTCATATCTAAAATTATTGCTCGTTATGAGTCAGTTTCACTTGCTCGTTTGGAAGAACATGGTTTTGAGAGAAAAACAATTGCAGACATTTTGAAAGGAAAAGGAAAGAGTGCAAACAAATCTTGGATCTGGTGTACTATAGGGGACACAATTTATGATGTCGTGAAGTCTATGAATCAACACAATGTAGGAGAATTGTTGGTGGTAAATCCAGTAGAGGAGAAATCAATTGCAGGGATTATCACAGAAAGATATTATTTGAGAAAGATAATTGTTCAGGGAAGATCTTCAAAAACAACCAAAGTTGGGGATATCATGACTGAGGAGAATAATATTATAACAATAACTTATTATAAAAAGGTATTGAAGGCAATGCAACTCATGACAGACAATCATATTAGGCATATCCCTATTGTTGAGGGAAAAAAACATGTTTGGAATGGTCTCAATAGGAGATGTTATCTGAGCAGTGGCGGATGAACATCGAGAGGAGTTGAAGTGCTTGAATTCATTCATTCGAGGTGGATATTATATGATGATGAAAAATTTGATGGACAACCACAACCTGTGACTAGGCAACATTTTCTTCTTAACCTTGCAATGTGAAAAAGGGCGCTTTTGTTGTGTAGTTTTTGAGTTCTGGATGTTTGTCATGTTTAACTAACAACATTTTCAGAGTGCAGGAAGGCCCGAGTCTGAATACCTTGAGGTTATGTCCATATTTTCATTTGTTTCACCAGAGTATGTACTGAGGGTGCTATAGCTTTAGTAGAATCTCTAGCAGCATGCACCAGTTTAAAAACGTAAGATATGAGGGAATTTTCATATTTTCAAGCAATTAAATGAAGGATTATCATCAAGGATCGAATCCAACATCCCCTAGAAGCAAAGGACAAATGTGGCAGTCAAATCTTGTTGGGGCAGGGGCAGACCCGGGTTTCCCTCCAAGAGTGCACCAACAAGCCCTAGCTACTGGCCCTTTCGACAACACCTGCAAAGCAGATGCAGTCTCACCTGAAGCATCTAAGAGGGGGGTTGCAGGATAGAGATTTCTACAACCAGGGGAATATCAAGTGGAACTAATACAACAATAATGTAGCATTCATGTGTCACTTATCAACTAGATCTACTCTGTGCAGCTATAGATCTGATCTACCACAATAATGCAAATGACAGCATAACAATGATAGGAATCCAGGCATCAATCACACATACAACACAAAATGTACGTGGTTCACCCTCTCTCTAGGGATACGTCCACATAATTGTTCTTATGATATATTAAGATAAAGATTACAGTTCTGATCTATGCTCTGGCCAGCAGATCCTCTCTCTTCTTCTCTCTTTCTCTCCCCTTCCTGTGCACCCAGTTGCAGGATCTAATCTTTTCACCCAGCTGAAGATCTTACAATACTAGAAGGCTCTCACTCTCAACACTTCTCTCTCTCACAGTACAATAATATCTCGATCAACCACAATCAATAGTAATACCCAATGCTACTACCGACCCGACCTAGGCCCCCTCGACCTCTATTTATACATTACAGTCCCTCACTGATAGCCTTAGGTCGAAACCTAGGTGTTAAAACCCTAGGTGTCTAAAACCCTAGGTCAACTTGACCTACATTTTTCGGGCTTCACCAACCTATCTTTCCTTCTTCATCCTGTGGTTCTCCAAAGACTCCAATGGTGGTTTTCTCTGCTTGCTAAGTTGTCCACGATTCTTTTCTCTTGTTGATTTGTCATCCCTGATCTCCTCATTCAGTGGCTTGCTTTTCTGTACTTCATTCCATCATTTCTTCTCTTTTGCTTACTTCGACCCAGTGACAGTCACTATGTTTCCCACGCAGTTCTCGTTTTACCTTTTCTTCCTTGATCTTTTCTTCCTTCCATAACCAAGGGCCAACAAGACCCCAACACTCGCCTCTAACTCATCCCAAGGCACTTCAGTTCTGATCCTTCCATGTCACTTTGACTTTGGACTTCCGAGTGCAGCCTTTGGTTTTTGCTCCATGTCTCCTTCCCATCCTTGTGCAGGCTGTCTTTTCTGTGTATGGTACTCAGTTTCAACTGCACCTGGTACCTAGACCCTTTTCTCCTTACTTTTACTGAGAGCTACGAGGCACCTGGTTTTCATAGTACAACTTCATCTGATTCCCATTTACGAATCCCTCTTTCCATTCTCACTTCAATGTCTTGAATTGCACAGCTCCTCCTTCTGTAACATAGGCGATCTCATATGGTCTGAGCCAATGCGTAATGAACTTCCTTGGATGTTTTATGAATTTACTGTTATACACCAGTACTAAATCACCTTGCTTAAACACCTTCTTCTTGATGTGTCTGTCGTGATAAGCCTTCTCTCTTCCCTTATGTACCTGCTGATGGAATCCTGCCATAAATCTGTCTTCTTCTAGTTCAACCAGCTGGGCAAGCCTCTCACGAAAAATGCCAGTATCATCCATGTCTGTAAATGCATCAATTCTTAAGCTTGGTACCAAGTACTCCATCGGGACAACATCTTCAAGACCATAAACCAACTTGAAAGGGGTTTTCGTTGTTAATTTCTTGCAAGTGGTTCTATAAGCCCAGAGTATTATTGGTACTCTTAAATCCCAGTCATCCTTGTTCACACTGCAAATCTTTGTCAATGTTGTCTCCAAGATTTTGTTGAATGATTCAACCATTCCATTTTCTTGTGGATGGTAAGGTGTACTCTTCTGATGGTGGACTATAAATTCTTCAGTCAGGGCTTCAACTATATTGTTGATGAAATGAGTGCCTTTATCACTCATAAGGGTCTTAGGGAATCCAAACCTAGTTATTATGTCATCAAATATAAAACGTGTGGTTGTAGTTTCACTACAGTCCTTGACTACTCTTGCTTTGACCCATCTAGTCAAGTATTCTATCGTACTGATAATATACCTTGCTCCTGTGCGCTTTCCTGGTGGGTTTATAGGTCCCATGAAGTCAATGGCCCACTTTTCAAATGCTTGTAGGGTCATCTACGGTGCTAGTGGCATTTCGTCTCTTCTGGATGGTTTTCCAACTCTCTAGCATACATCACAGGCTCTAGTATACTCTTTAACATCTTTTTGTAAAGTAGGCCACCAAAGGCCAGCTCGCAGAACCTTCTGCACAGTTGCTTTGCCTGCATAATGTCCTCCTGTGATGCCTTCATGAGATTATGTGAGGATCAGTGGGCACTTTTCTTCCATCACACATCTTCTTAGTATATCATCAGGTCCCATCTTATATAGCTAACCAGCTATCAGTGAAAAGTCTGTAGTGCGCGCCACTAGATTTTTCTTCTGGGAAATTGTATTCTCACTTGGAGCCATTCCTGTTGATGGGAATTGGACTATTTCTGTGAAGTGGTCATCCATCTTCCTTATGGTGAGAATTTGTGCATCTGGTAGTGTATCCTCCAGACTGGTGGGTTCTTCGCTATATTCCAACCTCGATAGGTGGTCAAGTCCCTTGTTCATTCCTCCTGGCTTAACTATGATCTCAAAATCATATTCTTGAAATAGGAGAAGCCATCTACATATTCACCCCCCCAACACTGGCTTGTTGACCAGGTACTTTAGAACAGAGTGACTAGTAAACATTTTAAAGTGTCCTCCCAACAAGTAGTGGCAGAATTTTTGTAATGCATACACCATGGCTAATCCTTCTCTCTCTGTAGTGGTGTAATTAATTTCAGTTGTGGATAGCTTTCTGCTAGCAAATGCTAATGGATGATCAATGTCCCCTTCTCCAGGTTGTGCTAGTACTACTCCTAATGCAATTGAAGACACACCAACATGCACATGAAATTCCTTGCTCCAATATGGGAAGACTAGAATAGGCGCAGTCACCATCTTTTGTTTCAGTGTTTCGAAGCTCTGTTGGCATTCTTCTATCCAACCAAACTTATAGTTTTTCTTTAATAACTTCTCTATCGGCGCAGTAATCTGAGGGTATCCTTTGATAAATTTTCTATAATAGCCAGTATGTCCTAGCACAGTGCGCAGTTGTTTGACTAAGGTAGGAGGTGGAAAATCAACTATAATTGCAATTTTGGATGGTTCCACCAAAAATCCTTGCTTGCATACAATATGACCTAATAATACTCCAAATGGTGAGAAGAAGATGCACTTCTTCAAATTCAAAGATATTTGACATTGCCTACATTTATCCAACATTAGCCTTAGACATTCAATATGGTTTTTCAGAAAACTAAAAACAGTCCAATCATCAAAATAGGCTTCTAAGAACTTATGCAAAAATTATTTGAACGCGTTGACCACCACCCTAGAAAAGATGGCTAGGGCATTCTTCAGTCCAAATGGCATCACTGTGTATTGGTAGGATCCCCATTCTATGGAAAATGTGGTCTTGTGGAGGTCCTCTTTGGCAATCTGGATCTGATGATATCCTGAAAACACATCTGTAAAATAATATACCTCCTGGCCTCCCACATTGTCTAATACTTCATATGTGAATGATGTAGGGAAGGGGTCATGCAAACAGGCATCGTTCAGATTTCTGAGGTCCACACATATTCTGATCTCGCCTGTCTTCTTGTCTTGTACTACCATAGGGCTGATCCACTCTGACTCTTCGACAGGTTCAATAATCCCTGTTTTCAGCATTTTGTCGAGCTCAATCTTCACTTTTTCCTTATATTTCGGGTTCAATTTGTAGGGTCTTTGCTTGACTAGCTTCACATCCAGTTTCAAAGGTATTCTGATCTCTCCCATAGGTCCTTTGATACCCTTCATATCAGTGAAATTGGTCAGGAACAAGTCCTGATACTCGTGCAGTAATTCTATAATTTTGTCAATGGTAGAAGCATCCTAGTAATCTATGACATTGGAAATTTTTGGTGTCTCCTCTGTCCCAATATTGACTTTATTTATCTTGTTCAGTTTTCCAATGAATGGAATTTCAACTCCTGGTCCTTCCACATCCCTGTGGCCTTCTTTCTCAGCAATGTTTACCTTCCTCGGATCATCATCTTCATCGGCATTAATGTTGTAACATCCTTGTAATTTATGGAATGGCATAGTCCATTCATCCTCTTCTTTCTCCAGAGGGAGGCTAGATGCCTCCTTAAATACTTTCTTCCTCACAATATTTAATGCTTGATCTACTGAAGGAAATTCACTTTCAAACAAAAAGGTGGTTACAAAATTATGAAGCATACCTTCTCAATCTGCAGTGATAAGGCACAGCTCCGCTTGAAGGTACCAGTTAATAGGGGTCATTTCCAGTGTGTTAATGAATATGTGTACCCATTGTTCTCAAGGAATTTCACTCCAAACCTCTTCACAGCTTCGTACATGGTCCTTTGGGCAGCTTCGACCTGTGTACCTCACTTCGCAGCTTCCTACTTGTGCTAAAAACTACGCTCTCATCAAGGTTTTGCATTGTGTCCAGTATGTGATATTGCTTTTATGTGTCCCCCACCATCTTGATGGTGTAGATTTCAGGGCCTCGTCCATAGCCAACAACCTCTGTTGTGCTGGTACAATTGCTTCAAAGTCCATCAAGAAGGATTCTAAAGGATTCAAACCATCAAAGGTAGGTAAGTTACTTATTGTTGTACCAATCCAGCAAACTTCTCTGGTCAATCGAGAACATCTCCTTGTGGATACTTCATACATTTGTTTATGTCAGTTCTCTAGTGCTTCTTCTGAATCTGATGAACACGTGCTGTCACTTCGCCATCTTAGATTCCCATCGGCAGTAGGGTTGATATAATCATGTTGTCTGGCTGTTAATTTATAGATGTTTTCCATCTCATATGCATAGTCTTCTTCTCTGATGGGCTCTATATATCGCGGACCTTCATCTGGATCTAAGGATGCAATGAACCTAAGGCCATCTCCTTCAAATGTCATGTGTCTTTTCTTTAAATTAACCACATTAGAATTGTTGAAGGCCCAATCAATTCCAAGTAATGCAGGGTAAGGGCAACTATCATCAACAATTTCAATTACCTCAAAGTCTGCAAAGGTTCTAACTCCATCGATGTCCACAGGGACATGCTCCAATCGTCCAAATGGGCTGACAACTTCTTGATTAGCCATGTGAACCCTGATAGGGGAATATATCAACTTGGTTTCTTCCATCAATGCCCAAGTTTTCTTCGTCATGACGTTGACCTCCGACCCTAAGTCGAGGACCACATAGTCTATATCATACTCTCCTATTTGAGAATTCAAATGTAATTCTTTGTTTGTTCTTCTCTTCTTACCGATCTGGTGTACTGCCCTATTCAGCAAGGGATGTACCTTTCCTAGCTCATACTACCCGATTAGGTTTTGTAGCTCTTGTATAACTTTCTCATCCTGAATTAATTTAAGACAAGTGTACAAAAAGTTGATGAGCGTACTTACCTCTTTTCCTTCTTTATGTGCAGTCGATTGATCAAATGCCTAAGGCATTCTGTACTCTTTTACTTATGTTTGTGTTCTAGATGAGGACCCTTGGTTCCACTTGAACTCTCGTCTTGCTTCCTCAAAGATTCATCTTTATTTCTTTGCATCAAAAGCCTGAGTCTTCTCCTTAGCTTTCTTGATACCTGACTCTTCTACGATATTTATTTGGGTTGTTCTACCCTCTCCTGTAGAAGCGCCTCCTCGAGTAAGGACAGTGACTCTAGAGTCGGTTCCGCGAGGTTCATCATATATCAATTGTACTTGTGGGTTCTGCTGGGGTCCTCGTCTTTCCTGAAGCTTAGCCAGTAGCATAGGGAATTCCTCTATGACATGCTCAAAGGAGTTACAATAACTACATGTTGTGCAAGGATTTTGACAATCCCTTGCTAAGTGTCCTGGTTGTGCGCAGTTATAATAGATTATTTATCCTCAGCCTTGGCCCATACCTCCTCCTCCTCCTCCTATGTATCCACCACAAGGATTGAATTTTCCTCTCCCTGGAGAGTTGTACTGCAGAGTGTTTCCTTCTTGATGTACTTTGCCTTGAATATTGTATATGTCTCTCGACCTCTCATGCATGAGATCGTAAGATCTACAATCTCAATCATCGTACCCCACTGATTTACAGAATGTGCAATACAAGTTTGTGGGTGTCTGAACATACTTATGCATGTAATAGCACTCACTTGGGCGATGCCTATTTCTGCACACATCACACCAAGGCATGTTAACTTGCTTCAAGGGGCTCGATGCTCCTGAGGCCAAATACTCATGAAATAAGGGGCAGTGTTCCTTATCATGACCTTCTGATCTGCATCTTACACACCATACATCTTCCCTTTTGTCTTTTCCCTTATCTTTCTTTATATCCACGACCTGTAAAGACAAACTGGATAGCTGACTCAAGATCTGGCTCATGCCTAAGCTCGATTCTCCCATAGGTGTTGATTCAAGATTCATGGAAATTTCCAAAGATTTTGCCTACGATGCAATATTATGTTGCATCATAAGGACTCTGATGTCTAGTAATAGCGCAGTGATGAACCATTCTTTATTCTGTTCATCGGGGATTTGAAAAGTTAATCGGCCTGTTAGGGTCTTGAATCTCTGGTCGAACTCCCAAATAGGTTCTGCTACCTTTTGCTTGATTTCTTTTAGATTTGTAATACATTGTGACTTCGACTTAGGTTTCTTAAACTCTACAATCAACACATTCTTGATCTCATTCAGTGGCTTAGGTTGCGCTAGTCCTTGGACAATATTTATGTACCATCTCAGTGCGTGGTCCCTTAGCGTAGTGTTGAACTGGGTTCTCTTGATGGTTTTGTCGGTGATACATTTTATATTCCATATGGATTCACACAGAAACCAATGTTGATCCAGATCTTCATATCCATCTCCTCTAAAGATAGGGAGCCTCATTTCATCTGCCATAGAGATGACCAGGCTTCTTTTCTGAGTAGATGTTGAGCTACCAGTAACAGTGCTCTGAGGACTCTGGTGGTTCTGACTATTCTGACTGCTAGGTACTGTTGAGACAATAGGACGATTAATGTTACTTACTTTAGCATTTTGCGCAGTTCCTGAGGTTTCTGGCTCGCTTTGGCAAAGTTATTCAACTTCCCCTTCTTCTATTCTAGTGGGCTCTGAATGTTCTTCGTCGGTTAGATATACCTCTTCTCCACTTTAGAAACCCTCTTCTCCGTAGTTTTGCTTAAACAAGTTCTCAGGGTGAATCCCTCGGAATGCTTTCCCACTACGTGTATGTCCTACTTTTGTGTCGTTGTCGCGATCCGAGATCTTGAACATTATCCTTTTCAGGTCTGACCAATCTACTGTATATTCAAGATGTGGTTTTCATGCAAAAGCATCTTGATTCTCAGCTTCAGAAAGTGAAAAAAATTTCCTCTGGGTCCTTTCAAAAAGTATCTCTCGACTTGGCTATACAATTTTGTTTTGTCAACAACAAACTCAGTGATATACCCTCCAATGGTAATATCAAACCAATGATCTACTTCTCTGGATACAACGTTGTCAACTCTCTTGACCTTCTGGATCAGTGTCGGCATCCAAACCAAAAGAGGTCTAGATCTGATCTCAAACTGGGTATCGGCTAACCTATCCAACCACTCAAACAACTCCTGGTGGATTCCTCTAAAGAAGATCTCGTGAATGTCAGTGAAGATGTATCTCTGTAGCCAATCTTCAATACTCAGTTTAGGGTTCATGTTCTAGGCTTCAGCAAAGTCCCTCTCTTAATCCTCTATTCACTTTTGAATCTCGGTCTTTGATGGGAACCACCTTGACATTCCCTTAAAAATATTCTGGTCCTGGCAACATAACCATTTGTTGGGGTAGGGGTAGATTTGAGGTTCACTCCAAGAGCACACCAACAAGCCCTAGCTACTGGCCCTTTCGGAAACACCTTCAAAGAAGATGCAGTCTCACCCAAAGCAACTAAGAGGGGGGTTGCAGGACAGAGATATCTACAACCAGGGGAATATCAAGTGGAACTAATACAACAATAATGTAGCATTCATGTGTCACTTATCATCTAGATCTACTCTACGCAACTATAGATATGATCTAACACAATAATGCAAATGACAGCATAACAATGACAGGAATCCAAGCATCAATCACACATACAACACAAAATGTACGTGGTTCACCCTCTCTCTAGGGCTACGTCCATAGAAATGTGCTTATGATATATTAAGATAAAGCTTACAGCTCTGATCTGCACTTTGGCCAGTAGATCCTCTCTCTTCTTCTCTCTTTATCTCCCCTTACTTCACAACCAGCTACAGGATCTAATCTTCGCACCCAGCTGAAGATCTTACAATACTAGAAGGCTCTCACTCTCAACACTTCTCTCTCTCATAGTACAATAATCTCTCAATCAACCACAATCAATAGCAATACCCAATGCCACTACCAACCCGACCTAGTTCCTCTCGACCTCTATTTATACATTACAGTCCCTCACCGACATCCTTAGGTCGAAACCTAGGTGTCAAAACCCTAATTACCCAAAACCCTAGTGTCTAAAACCCTAGTTCAACTTGACCCGCGTTTTCTAGGCTTCGCCAGCCTATCTTTCCTTCCTTGTCGCGCGGTGCTCCAAAGCATCCAATGGTGGATTTCTCTACTTGTTGAGTTGTCCACGATTATTTTCTCTTGCTGATCTATCATCCCTAATCTCCTCATTCAATGGATTGTTTTTCCATACTTTGCTCCATCTTTTCTGCTCTTTTTCTTACTTCGACCCAATGACAGTCACTGTGTTTCCCGCACAATTCTCATTTTACCTTTTCTTCCTTGATCTTCGCTTCCTTCCATAACAAAGGGCCAACAAATCTCAACTTTTCTAGGCATGGAATTAGCAATAGATTAGATCCATTATTTCTAGAGATCAAAAGATAGGTGGTAGAGTTTATTGAGGCAGAATATCAACAAGTTAAAGATCACATCCCATATGTCAAGCACAAAATCAGCATTTGAATATATTTCTAGGCATAATATCAATGGTAAATAGATGATGTGGTAGCCAAGAATATCAAATCAAAATGTTTGACTCCATCTCCAACATTTGAGATCTTTTTGCAACTAATTCTAGATTTAGTTTTCTTTTATTCTTTGATTATGTTTTCCAAACATTTAACAATAGGTTGATGTTTTTATTATTATTTAAACTATTAGTTTCAATATTGAAAAGGGGGAGGGGGAGAAATCAGTCTTCGTGATTGTGGTTCGACTCTTGTGAATTATATGCAAACTGTGTACTAAGACTTTTGCTGAGTATATATCTGAATGCATAATTTCCTCTCTGAATTTTTTATCAGACTTCCATTACCTTTCATGTCCTTTCTATATATGTGGATGAATTGCAAAGTTCGTAGTGTCTATAGTTCATTTGATGATTAAGAGATGTCATTCTTTCATTTCATTAGTGGATTTAGATCCCACATATAATTCATTGTTGTAATTGACCATTTGAATATGCTTTTAGTGTATTTGAGTCTGTCGATATAGTAGTCTTCTCTTTTCCATATCAGTTTTAATTCATCTGATTTGTTCATAAAGGACTTTGTTTGTTGGAATGTGTTCATAATAGTCTTGGCTAAGTGAGGCTTAATAGCTCATAGATTGATCCATCCTACAGATTATTTCATCCAACCAAATAGCTTTATGTTACCAAGCTTGTTCACTTTACAGTCAAGGAGTGAATCTTGGAGTAATAACAAATTGGTGTCGTTTCTGGGGAATGGAAGTGAGCTAGTTTCCATGGGAGAATGTCATAGATCTGACTTTTGAAGGCATACAAAGGAAGGACACATAAATCGACTGAAACAATATGCCTGGCGACTCCACAATCAAAGACTCCACTGGGGAGGATCCGGTTGATATAAAGATGAAAGGGCATAAGGGAAAATCCAAGTATCGGTTCATGAGCTTTCTTCATGAACTTTTGTTGATCTTTATCAGTTCATTTTTTATTTTCCCTTCACGTATTAAGAGGATCATCTTTTGTTTTGTTTATGATAATGATCATCAACCTAATTTTTTATATCCATCCTTACAAGAGGAAAATTTGCAGCCTCTTTATGTTGTTGATGTTGATCATATATCCTCACCTCAACATATTCATAAAGATGAGCTTTGCATTCAAATCCCTCCTGAATTTGATCATCCTTGTGACCTTGAGGATATTGAAACCAATTCAAAGCCTTCTCATATCTCATTATCTTCAGTGACTATTAAGCCTTCCTATCAACTTGTTAATCCTTATGATCATCCTAATGCTTTTCAAACTAGAATCAAAATGAAGATGTTCAATCCTTTAAGGCTACCATATCTCCTTCATCCTTATCCTGTTGATTGACTTGAGTATCTTCCTCAGATTTCTAGGGAGGATCATGTAACGGCTGAGAGGCATTTGGGGTCCTTTGAAAATTTTGTTGATCAATTCGAGATTATACAAGATGATGTTATTATGAGTTTGTTCTCCAAAACGTTTTTTATAGATGTTGCAATATGGTTTAAGGATTTGAGAGTTGATTCCATTGGCTTTTGGATCGAGTTGTCTAATGTTTTTTTTTCAAAGCATTGGGGTGAGAACAAATATCTTGATTTGTATCTCGCTGATTTTTTGCTATGCTATTGGGGTGAGAACAAATCTTTTGATTTCTACCTCGCTGATTTTTATGCTTTGAGAAGAGGGGAAGACAAAGTTATGTCTGTCTTCAATAGAAGGTTCTATAACATTTATCATGACATGACTTTGGAGATCCGACCTACAGAGGTTCCTGCCATGGTATACTATGTAATGGCTCAACATTCAGAGCTTTTCCTTCTCCTGAGAAAAAGAAAGTCTTCATCCCTAAGATACTTATTTGAATATGTCCAAGAAATTGAGGAGAACATTTGTGCTTCTAAGAGGATCCGAGATCGGGTTTGCTGCGAAAATCGACATGCGTATGAGCAAGAAAATTGTTAGTATATTTCAGATTTTGAGAAACTAGACAGTGAATATGAAGCAGATTCGGAACAACAACAAGAATGTGAGTATATGTCAGATTGTGAATCAGATTCTTCATTGTTTCTAGATGTTTCTATGGATAGGTATGCATGTCAATTTCATGATCAGTTTTCAAATCATTTTAAGGATGATATAGTTGATGATTTCATAGACAATTACATGTTTCTAGCTGACCACATTCAATATGATTTAAACTCGGTTTTATCATCATATTATGATCATTATTTTGAAGAGAGAGTTGTTGCTACTGATGATCAATATCTGATCACAAGAGGACTAGAGGGTTATCAATTTTCAAGCAAAGAGGTAGTCATGGGGAGCAATTTTTTTTGTGGATGAGCATGCTTCTGATTTCAGTTTCAAAGATCCATTTGCAACCTTGTTGGAGTCTTATGTTTCAGATCACCTGAAAATTTCAGATTTCATTAACTCACCAACACTTTCGGGTGAGTTTTGTTTCCTGGATGAATTTTTATCACTGCTGTTATATTTCGGACATTATCTATTGATCGATGGTATGGACAAGATCATTTCAGTTTTGAAACTACTTGAATGGTTGTTATGGAAGTTTGACTTTACTTGACTAAGTTGCAGAACTGGTTAGAAGTAGGGTAGCATAGCAAATAAAGTTCGCTTCTCAAGCATTTGTTTCCTTCAAGTTTTTCAGCAGAGATAGTAGTTAGTTTGCTTGAATAAGTGACAGGCTTTGCAAGTGTTCAGAGAGGTTGCACAGTTGACTCCATAACCCAATGGTAAAGGCACACGGTCTGCTAGGTTCTTGGATCCTCGCAGGGAGTTCTCCATCCCAATTGGAGCCAGACGTTAACACTCAAAATATACCATTAAATTTTGAGCACTTTCATCAAATAGAAGCTAAATTTGTTGGTTTCTTATGTCTTTTGCCAGTTTTCTACAAGATATTGTCACATAACAAAACTTCAAAGTTTGGCCAAATTTGCTTTTGAGCCAACCTCCAAGTACTCAACACTGACCGAGAGCATATGAGGAGAAAACCTACACAATGAAAAAAAAAAGAGTTAGCATTAAAATACAAACATAAAGCCAGGTCAAAGTTTTTTATATACAGGGCATTCCTTATTTGATTTTGGGAAATTTTTGTAAATATGAGCAAAAATATAATTTTAGGGCTTTTTTTAAGCCAAAAGCTAACTTTTGACTCATTACAAGAGTAAGTCAATTTTTTTTAAAAACCATTGGCTCTAGAGACAATCTCTAATTAATCCCATCGGGTTGAAGGTCAAAGTCTATAATAGCACGCAAGCACCAAACCAATTGTCACCATGCAACGCATAGCCCAACAAAGAGAGCCCATAAACTAGGCCAAAGTCATATGAAGGAGGAGCTCACGGGATGGCGCCCTCTTGTCATATCTCATCGAAAACATTTTGTAAATATGAGCGATGGCGCCCTCTTGTCAGATCTCATCGAAAACATTTTGTAAATATGAGCAAAAACATAATTTTAGGGCTTTTTTAAAGCCTAAACCTAACTTTTGACTCGTTACAAGAGTAAGTTAGTTTTTCATAAAAACCATTGGCTCTATGAAAGAGGAGCTCAAGTGATCGCGCCCTTTTGTAATATTTTTTCTATGGAACTTGTAAGCATCAGTGTATATAAAAATCACAATTACAAAAATCGCGATGCATGTGGGGTTATTCCCACTGAGTAAATTTAAAAAAAAAAATAGCCCGCAGGCTGTCAGATGCCAAATGATCGTGCAGGTTCCAAGTTGTAGATAATGTGTTGATGAGCTCGATAACTTGGGTAATGAGTTTATGATAACATCAGATCGGATGGGATCGTGTCCTAGAACGATTTTAGTGGATCTATTAGCGCGCATTTGGAGGGAAAAGTCTGGATTTTTGAAAAGGTGGGAGGCATATCGTTGTGCTTGTGTTGCTGATCGAACTAGTCATGCTCTGCTACACACACTTTATGGGCAGGGAATGAAACATAATACTCAAATATTTGTGGAAATTTTTTCTTTGGATCTTATCATGGATGATGATGATACGTGTCAGGGAGTGCTTACTATGAACATGGAGGATGGAACAATACATCGTTTTCGAGCTCTATCCACAATTTTAGCCACAGGGGGTTATGGTCATGATTATTTCTATGCAACTTTAGCTCATACTTGCACTGGAGATGGTACTTTTATGGTAGCACATTCTAGACTGCCTCTACAGGATCTTGAATTTGTCCAGTTTCATCCTACAAGAATATATGGTGCAGGTTGCCTCATCACTGAAGGATCCCGTGGTGAAGGATGAATTTTGCGTAATAGTGAAGGTGAGAGATTTATAGAGAGATATGCTTCAAATGCAAAGGATCTGGCTTCTAGAGATTTTGTGTCCAAATTCATGAAGGCCGCAGTGTTGGACCCTTGAAAGACCACCGCTAAAATCTACAGCAGTATGTTTTGGTAGGGTAAGTTAAAATGCAAGATGCATTTCGAGAAGTTCAGTTCCATGGAGGTATTCTTAAGAATTCAATTCTGAAACATATTCATGTTGTTGAGCCATCTTTCAGATCTAAAATTATAGTTCGTTATGAGTCTGTTTCACCTGCTCATTTGGAAGAACATGGTTTTGAGAGCACAACAATTGCAGACATTTTGAAAGGAAAGGGAAAGAGTGAAAACGGCTCTTGGATGTGGTGTACTACAGGCGGCATAGTTTATGATTCTGTGAAGTATATGACTTAGCACAATGTAGGAGCATTATTGGTGGTAAATCCAGAAGAGGAGAAATCAATTACAGGGATTATCACAAAAAGAGATTATCTCATAAAGATAATTGTTAAGGGAAGATCTTCAAAAACAACAAAAGTTGGGGATCTCATGACTGAGGATAATAATCTTATAAGAGTAACTTCTGATACAAAGGTATTGAAGGAAATGCAACTCATGACAGACAATCGTATCGGGAATATCCTTGTTGTTGAGGGAAAAAAACATGCTTGGAATGGTATCAATAGGATATGTTGCCTGAGCAGTGGTGGATGAGCATCGAGAGGAGATGAAGCACTTGAATGCATTCATCCATGGTGGATATTATATGATGATGAAAACTTTGATGGACAGTCGCAACCTGTGACTAGGCAGAATTTTCTGCTTAGCCTTGCAATGTGAAAAAGGGCGCTTTTGTTGTATAGTTGTTGAGTTATGGATGTTTGTCATGTTTAACTAACAAATTTTTCAGAATGCAGGAAGGCCCAAGTCTGAATCCCTTGAGGTTTTGTCCATATTTTCATCTGTTTCACCAGATTATGTACTGAGGGTGCTATAGATTTAGCAGAAGCTTTGGCAGCATGCACCAGTTTAAAAAGGTAAGATATGAGGGAATTTTCGGATTTTCAAGCAGTTAAATGAAGGATTATCATCAAGGATCGAATCCAACATCCACTAGTAGCAAAGGACAAATGTGGCAATCAAATATCAACTTTTCTAGGCATGGAACCAGCAACAGATTAGATCCAGTATTTCTAAAGATCAAAAGATAGGTGGCAGAATTTATTCAGGCAGAATATCAGCAAGTAAAAGATCACACCCCAGATGTCAAGCACAAAATCAACATTCGAAGATATTTCCAGGCATAAGATCAGTGGTAAATAGATTATGTGGTATCCAAGAATATCAAATAAAAACATTTGACTCCAGCTCCAACATTCGATATCTTTTTGCAACTAATTCTAGATTTTGTTTTCTTTTATTGTTTGATTTTGTTTTCCAAACATTTAGCAACAGCTTCATGGCTGTTTTGATTATTTAAACTATTAGTTTCAATATTGAAAAGGGGGAGGGGAGAAAGCAGTCTTCATGACTGTGGTTCGACTCTTGTGAATTATAAGAAAACTTTGTACTAAGAATTTTGATGAGTATATATCTGAATGCAGAATTTCATCTCTGATTTTTTTATCAGGCTTCCATTACCTGTCATTTCCTTTCTGTATATGTGGATGAATTGTAAATTTCATAGTGTCTATAGTTCATTTGATGATTAAGAGATGTCATTCTTTCATTGCATCAGTGGATTGAGATCCCACATATAATTCATTGTTGTAATTAACCATTTGAATATACTTTTAGTGTATTTGAGTCTATCGATACAACAGTGTTCTCTTTTCCATATCATTTTTAATTCATCTGATTTGTTCAGAGAGGACTTTGTTTGTTGGAATGTGTTCATCATAGTGTTGGATAAGTGAGGCTTAATAGTTCATAGATTGATCCACCCTAAAAATTCTTTCATCCAACCAAATACATTTATGTTACCAAGATCGTTCCCTTTACAGTCAGGGTGTGACTCTTGAAGTGATAACAGGATCTTCTGGCTTTGGGCTCGCATGCTTTCTTGTTATATTGCAACTGCTTTTGCCTTGCTAGTGTTGCATTGTCCTTTACTGCAACCGATTTATGTTACTTTTCCTCTCTCTTTTGTCCATATTATTTTGTAGTTGGCACAACTCGTGCTAAACCAAAATTGGGACTATAATCCTTCTTGTGCAGCTTCAATTCCAAAAACAAAGGGCCCAACAGGCTCTAACCACAATCCTTAACTCACCCTCGAGTCAAGTACTTGTCTCTTTCGCAGCTTCTAGGAGTAACTATTGCTTTCCCTTGTACTTCTTTTCTTATTTATTGTCCTCTTCTAATTGTGCTTTCTCTTTCTCTGCCTCTTCAAACGAAGGGCCCAACTCTGGGACCAACTCTAAGGCCCGCTTCTTGACTTCCTAGAAGCTCCCAACTTTATCCTCCCAGCTCTTGGCAAGGAGTGAGGCCTCGGCCACTAATGATCTGGATTTTATGAGCGGAACAAAATGAATACAAATTATTAAAATATGCTTAATAGAAGAACAAAGATACAATAAAATTGGTTTTCTATTCAATAAAGAAATAAGTCGAAACTGTAAAATGTAGCGGAAAACAAGCTTGCTGGAATGGTGGCGGCTTATCTCTAAGAAGAGATGTGACGGCTGCACTCATTCGGAAGAATATGATTACAATGAGGCTATGAAGTCCTTTTTACAATAAACAGGAATGTCAAAAATCCTAGACATCCAAAAACCTAACCCTAGGAGATGAAGCACCAAAAGTCATGTGGGCCCTGTTTGGGTAAGTTAGTACATCAACCTCCCAGAGTCGTAACATTTTCATATGATCTTCGTTTTAGGCGCATGATAGCCCGTTGAAAAGGTATCGTAGAGGAGATTCATTTTGGGGGCTCAATCAGAGCCTTTGACTATAATTGAGAAGATTGATTCCGAGAAACCTTCATTTAGGCCCTCAAAATGGCCCCGGAAGTTAAAAACTGCTAAAAATAGTAAATTGACAAAATTGTCAAAAAATTGTTTTGAGCGAGTTGGAAAAGGTGGGTGGCTTTGTCAACTTCTGGTGGATCAGGGGATGAGTCGATCGAGGTGGTCACTAGGGGTAGTGAAACATCCATGGGGTCCAATGGTTGGAATCCCAACCCCACTTGAAACGGGTTGTGGCTAGTTGAGCTATGCAAGGCTCGGTTGTAGCTATGTTGGACATAGGGAAGACTCTCATGCCATGTGCAGAGGTGTTTTGAATTGTACATGCGCAGGATATGTAAGATAATTCAATTGATGGACCTCAGTTTTTCCATCTGTCTGGGGGTGGAAGGTAGTGGATTTGGTGAGCTTGGTGTCCAGCAGTGCCAAGAGACTCAACCAGAATGTGTTGAGGAACCAACTGTCACGGTCTGAGTAATGGTTTGTGAGATCCAAAATTGTACCCATAATCATTCAAAGAAGATCTTGGCAGTGACTTCTGCTATGATGTTCTTCTTGCAAGCGACTAGAATTGCCATCTTGGAAAAGCGATCAACAACAAAGTCATTTCCCCTCTTGGTGGACGGGAGGTCCTACATGTAGTCCATTGAGATGGAGTCCCATGGCCTATCAGGAGTAGGAAGAGAGGTGCACAAGCCTTGTTTCTTAGTGGTTGGTTTTGCAATAGCACAGGTGGTGCAAGATCTGATATACTTTCTGACATCCTGTCAAAGTTTTAGCCAGTAGAAATGTTTCTGCAACACTGCCACTATCTTTTCAACACCAAAGTTTCATGCCACCCTAATGTAGTGAGATTCCCAAATCCTCTTCGTGTGCTCGCTTGATGGAACGCAGAGATGGCCCAGATGGCACAACAACCCATATTGAATATGGAAATTAGCGACCAGTAAGTTGGCGCCCAACATTTGGCAGGTGGTGGAGAAGTCAGGGTCTGTCTCGTAGAGGTGGGGCCATATATAGGTCTCATGGCCGCAAGAGAATAGCACCATGGTGAGTGCCACGATTGGAGGTCAACTGAGGAAATCAAAAACTCGGTTGGTACTTCCTGTTTTATACTTGATTTTGAGGTTGAACTGTTGATGTAGCAGGAAAACCCCCTACGGACTACACTAGGGTTCTGAAGTGCAAGGAGAGTTAACCATCTAAAGTCTCCTACTTTTAAAAACTATCCTGTCATTACCCCACAATCATACATAAAAAACAAAGAATAGATATCCGGTAGGCTTACCTTAAACTCCACGTTCGGTGTTGATCCTTTTGCACTCAGTTATTTCTCGACTACATATCTCCTCCCAAGGCCAACCTGCATTCACCAAAAGACAAACAAGAAACTACAAGCATTCATTCTATATATGGATTAGTGGGTTAGATATCATAACCAAATGAAAATAAATCATAAAGTTTGAAGACATCATTTGGCAGGACGGGAAAAGTATTTCTTTATATTAATCTCACAAAGTCGGTTACAATATGAGATTGACAACTTCTCCTCGAAATCGGTCTTGGGATTCTCTTCACCATGCACCAACTACTTCCACGTATTCTTCTCCTCTTTAGTTCTCTCTAGGGAAATGGTAAGGGTTTGAAATAGAGGAAAAAGGGACTGAAAAAGGAATTATGGCTCAAACTCACAATGTGGTTGCTAAATATTGGGGCAAAGGGGGAATACTGAAATGGGTAGAGTTTCTTTGCTCTCATGCTTCCTCTTGGAAAGGGACCCCAACACGTTATTTTATAGGCCAAAAAAGATAATTATTTGGTTGGGTGACTGGCTATGGTTGGTCAAAAGGTTAGGTAATGGCCTGAAAACTCGTATCCCTTTGCAATTTTTATTTTTCGTTCTTTTTGTGAGTACACGCGGGCTGTAATAGTGCAGCAAGTGTGTGTACGCAGACAATAGTGGTGTGGGGCGCATATATATTTAAAAGATGGTTTTTTAGAAGAGTTGTTCAATGATAGCTTGGAAAAAATAGAAAGTAAGATGATCTGATGCCAGGTATGCATGTCTGGTGCAATTTAAGGTTATAACAGATGCCCCTTAATGTGTGAGGTCAAAAGAGAATATGATGGCCGAAATACATTACAAATATTCACCAACGTACGAAGCGAGTGAGCCCAGAGACCAGAGTTCAGGAGGTGCCATCTGCAAAATAATAATTTGTCTCATCGAGGCACGCATACTCATGCTTGGGATGAAATAAAATCATGGCTGCCAATCAAATACACTGCAGATCCATGTAATATAAATATATAAAGTGTAGCTGGGAGCAATGCACAACGAATCTACATCTCAAAATCAAAAGATATGCATGTATAGTATCCATCTTTAAGAAGCTAATGATGCACAATGGCTGGAGATGAGGCCTTCAAAGCTCGAGCAACAACTTCAAGATCTTCAAAACTCAGGTATGAGTGTAATATCAGTGTATGACATCACTACCCAGAGGTCTTCGACGACTCATCAAGAACAGACAAGAGGATCTTGGTGATTAGGCAGAGAACTTCATTGATTTTGAACAGGGACTTGATTGGTGTTTTGGGGTGGTCAGGCATGAGGAAAAGAGAAAAATTGTATAAGGGATGACTCAAGTTTAGTAAGCCTTCCCTTGGATAAAAGCACGACAAATGATGAGAATCAGGCAGCATGGCATTGACATAAGTTCACGATGCAGGAGGCAACGCGAACTCTCCATATGTTTGGAAGGATAGCCAAATGGAGGAGGACACATCTCTATGTAGCGAGAACAACTTCCTAATCCCGGAGCTTGATGAACAAACAAAAGGATGTGCTTTGTCCAAGGGAGATTTATTGTGCTGCCAACAAAAATAAAATACTTTTCCCTTCCTCTTTTTGGGGTATATTTGATTTGTTTTTCTTTTTCAATAATTTTGGAAAGCTTGAAAAAGAATAAAATAATGGTACGTTACAAAGGAGGAACGAGTGTCACAGACATACTAGTTCCAAGCGCAAGTAACACACTGATGCTCAAAGAAAGGAGACATATGAAGGAAAAGAACACTTGGGAAAAATCCTCCATGGGTCAAGGTGTCAATACGCAGAGGCAAAGTGCTACAAGACTTGCGTATAAGGCATGCTTCAGATGATTCAGTTGAGAGCAACATGGAGATGGCATTAGGCCAAAGACGCAGGAATGAAAATGTGATTAATAAGACACAATGATAACTTTCTTCGATGTAATTTTAACAAACCCAAATAAAGTAAGCTTGACGTTTTATTTTATTTTTAGAGAGTCTGAAAAAATGTAAAAGGAGACTCCATTGGGTACCTTTTTCGAAGGTAGTCTAGTCGGTTCGAAAAAGGTGTAAACTTGCACCGAAAAGACGTCTATTCAAAACAGTTTTAACGAGTGTGACAGAGACAATATCACTCGACAATCTTTTCATATTTAAGGAGTCTGAAAAGAGCTTAACTATGGACTCCATAAAGGATGTTCTTCTAGACCAATTTAACGAGTGTGAAGGAACAAGGTTACTCAACGATCTTTTCAATTTTAGGGAGTCTGAAAAGAGCTTAACTATGGAATCTGTAAGGGATTTTCTTCTGGACCGGTTTAACGAGTGTGAAGAAACAAGCTCACTCGACGATCTTTTCACTTTTAGGGATTCTGAAAAGAGCTTAACTATGGACTCTTTGGGGGTTCATTTTTCATAAATTTAGTCCCTCAGGCCCAAAAAAGGGTTAAACTTATACTTGAGAATACTCTTCTAGTGAACCAAAGTTCCTAGAGTATACCTTTGTTCGTACAATTGACCATCCAGACTGAAAAAGGGGTAATCTACCACCGGACATACGTGCCTTCAAATTTTAGTTTGGCGAGTGTGAAGGGCAACAAGATCGCTCAACAATATTTTCATGTTTAAAGAGTCTGAAAAGGGA
Organism: Picea sitchensis; assembly: GCA_010110895.2. Taxonomy (NCBI): domain Eukaryota; kingdom Viridiplantae; phylum Streptophyta; class Pinopsida; order Pinales; family Pinaceae; genus Picea; species Picea sitchensis. The sequence continues at coordinate 260,425 of SNQJ01S0016189.1, forward strand.
TTAAAGAAGACTCATAATTGTTTGGGAGTCCTGAGGGTGAGTTCAAGAGTGATGATGAATCATGAAAATGAGGCTCAAACTCGTAAAAAGGACTACTGAGCCTATAGTCATTAACGACAGCATGGACGCCAAAAGCAATGAGGATCTAACTAGGGAATCCATGTAAAGATAATCTCTACCGCTAAATTACGACACTTCTAAAGCAGCAAAGATGGTTTTGTGTCGCAACTCGATGAGTTTGATCTTATGGAAAAGAAAAAAATACAACAAGATGCAGAAAGTGGAGGTGGAAACCTAAATTAGATGCAAAAAGTTGGAAAAGTGACTTTTTACCAAAGGACCTTTAAAAATGACCCAACTCTCAAAAAGTTTCCCAATACCAAAAGTAACACGTATCGTAACATCCCATAAGAAACTCAAGAACCATACTAAACGATTGTCAAGCCAGAAAAAACAACAAAAGGGTTCGAAAAAATGACAAAAAGGGCCAAAAAAGTCTATAAATAGAAGCTTGGCAGCTCATTATCACCATTGCGAATTGAGAATTGACCAAAAAGCCAAAAACACCATTTTTTAAAAAAGTTGATTCCAGGAGCTTTAGTGGATGATATGAACTTCTGCTCGGACCAAGTAAGTATAAATCAACCCCTCTTGTAATTCAATACTTCCCTTTTATTCATTTTAGTTTTTTTTGGGGGGGGCTGCACTCTTAAAGAGGTGCGGCCCTGCATGTACGCGGGCTGTCCTAGGACAACCCATGTATGCCCATAGGAAGAAAACAACCTGTCCGCGTGCATACGTGACTGTTCTCACCATAGCCCGCGTACACCCTCATGGAAAAAATTGAAAAACAAGGCTTTAACCCTCTTTTGAACTTGTCAATTTGCAGGATGTACGTCCATTGGAGAGAAAGGGAACATGGAGACATTGATTCTTTGGTCTAATAAGACCCTATTTCTCTTGTCGTATTAGCTCAATGTGGGTTGTTGAAATTCTTCAAGTGTCCACTCATGAGGGCACAACCCAGGCTGCTGAACAGCTTGGTAGATTATTGGCACCCGAATGATGAGGCTTTTATGCTCGAGGGACAGTCGTTGACTCCAATGACTGAGGATATTTATTTTCTGACTGGCCTCTCAAGGAGAGGGGAACTAGTCAACCTTCATGTTTTTCCTCCTAGGCCTCACAACATAGACAAGTTGATCGGGCTACACTGTGAGACTGGCATAGATAAAATGGGTTCTCAGGTGCCAATCCACAAAATTTCCAACCTATCACTGCAAGTGATAGTTTTTCTTATTGGACGGATCACTGGATCTGCAGCCTCACATCAGGCCTCTCGGGCACACATGCATTGTGCGGTACATTTCTTAAATGCACAAGCATTTGACTGGAGCACAACCATGCCGGAATGCATGAAGAGACAATTGACAGAGTGTCGTGTGCGGGATAACAAAAAGTTTGAGTTCAAGACTGTTTTATGCTCTTTCTTCTTTTATAGGGTACCCAGTCTTAGTCCACGAGAGACAGTGTGAGGGCATGAGGCCTTCCTCCCAGCATTATGTATATGGGCGACATTGCTACCACGACAGGGGGGAGAAAGGACCATAGAGGCCTTCGATGATAAGTTTTTTAACTGGTGGGAACGAAAGATTCTGGCAATAGAGGACTAACCCTATGCCAGGATCAAATTTTCCAGGGATTCGGACATGCCTGTACCTCCCATAGGTGATCGAGGAGAGATAGGTATGCTTTCTTTTCAAAGTTATTTAATTTTTATTTTATATATATATATATATATCATTTTTATGTGTACCGGAGTATTTGAAAACGATGTATCTTTTATGTACAGATGTGGAACCAGTGCATCCAGTAGACTTCTCGAGGACCAAGTGACATCCTCGACCAGAGGCAGGACTAGCTGCAGCCGCCGGACCAACAAAAACAACAAGGGGACCTCTAGCCGGAGAGGCTGAGAGAGTATTGAGATAGGTGGAGCGAAACCTCACCATGCTCACTCGCGTAGTCCCTATGGCAGAGATCAAGGATCTTCCACCAGTGATGCAACCTCACATAGTTTGGGTGCCACGAAGCTGGGTCCAACTTTTTCGACATTTGGCAAACGTTGTTGTTCACTACGGTAGGGCCAACAGGCCCCACCCTTAGCTAGGTTGGACTACTTGCGTGCTGAGGGAAATTTTGTATATTTTTTGAGGGCATAAGTCCCATGACTCTTACTGGACATATATTTTTGAGGCACTTATGCCCACCTATGTACTCTGATACTTTCGATATATATATATATTCATATTTATATCTTTTTATGTATTATGGATTACATTTATTTACAAATGTATTTACATGTGCGTGTGTGTGCTTTTTCTTACATGTCTGCAAAATTCCAATCTAATACATGATTAGCTAGAGTATCTGTGATTTGATTCAATCTCCTAGGAACATGCATATACGTAATGTAATCAAAGCTTCATTCTAAGAGACGTACCCTAAGGAACCATCGATGTAGAGTAGAATCGTAAATGCGGTAAACCCTATTTAACTGGGACATAACTAGCTGAGCGTCTAAGTAGACCCGGAGGTGAGATATACCATGTGACAAAGCGTCAAGAAGAAACTCTAAGACTGCACTGTATTCGGTAACATTGTTTGTGGCATTGCCTAAATAGATACCTCCTGAAGATAGCAACTGGCCCTGAGGTGTGAAAATCACCCAAGATGTGGAAGCAAGCCTCCGAGTGTTCTAGCTAGCATCATTCGCAAACCCAACGAACACCTCTAATTCACTTGACATCTGCCACAGTGAAAAATATGACATCAAAAACGACACGTCCATAAAACCAAAAAGACAAAAACTGAAAATAAAAATGTATAAGAACTATACATATGTACAAGAAGTTTCCCAAGGCGACCCACCTACGAGTAATACTTCTTGAGGTAGGGCCTATTTCTAGGCTCTGCCAAAGCGTTTCCCTCAAATTCCACCATACGATAAGCACCCTTATTTAGAACCTCCTTCACGATGAAAGGTTTGAACCACATGGGTTTGAACTTGCCTGCCCCCAGGGGATCCTTATATTGGTCATAGACCAATACAAGGTCACCTTCAGAGAAAATCCGAGGACGAACGGACCGATCATACTGACACTTGAATTTTTGTTTGTGGGCCTCGTTGGCCAAGGCTGCATCCCGACGCTGCTCATTGAGTTTCTCAAGATATAATAAACGCTCTTCAAGCAGTGAATTTTCTTGCAATAAATGTACTGCCAACTTTAGGGACGAGATCTGGCACTTTATAGGCAAGACTGCTTCCATCCCGTAAACAAGTTGAAAAGGTGAGAAACCGGTTGCAGTCTTAACAGACGTTCGGTAGGCCCATAATGCCAAGTACAACATCAAATGTCAATTTGACTTGGCCAAATTGATCGTTCATTGTAGAATGGTCTTAAGGAACTTATTCATAACTTCCATCTGACCATTCGCTTGTGGGTGGTAGGGTGACGAATGTTCATGTCTCAACCCAAGCTTTGATGTTAACTCGGACATCATTTTATTCTAAAAGTGACTGCCATGGTCAGTGACAATATCTCTTGGGATGTTGAACCTTTCTATTATCTGGTTAAACAAAAAGAGAGTTGTTGTCTCGCCATCATCTTTGAACGTTGGCATAGCTTCGACCCACTTTGTGAAGTAGTCTATTGCTACGATGATATAACGATGCCCCCTTGCTAAAGGGGGGTTGCATGTAGTGTAATCAATCCCCCACTTGGTGAAGGGACCAACTGTGATGATGGGAAACATGGGAGCGGGGTGTGCCCTCATCTTCTGAGAGAAGATCTGACATGGGTGGCACTTCTTGACTGATTCAACACAATTTTTTATTAATGTCGGCGAAAAGTAACCGACTCATAGAATATTTTGGGTTGTTTCCAACCCAGACCAATGACCCCCACATTCTCTAGTGTGGAAATTGTTAAGCATGATCTTCACTTCTTCATGAATGAGACATCGACGAAGGATGCAATCTACACCTCGATGATACAGAGTGTCCTCGAGTATGAGATAGTTATTGGCCTGATGGCGTATACGACAACGCTCATCATGAGAAGCATAGGTGGGGCACTTCAAATTCTGGAGATAGACTAGTATATCTCCATACCAGGGGTCCAAAGACGCAATCAAAAACATGTCTCCTTTAATAGGTGACTCATCGGGTATAATATCACCTGATTCGATTGGAAGTTCCGAGATGAGTTCCGCGAAGACCAACGACTTTTTGGATTCCTTCGAAACAAAATCCAAGTCAAATTCTTGGAGGATAACTATCCATCTACTAATCTTTCCACCTATTACACATCACATCAACACGTATTGAAAAGGATTCACAATGGAAATGACGGTGGTCTTGTGAAACAATATATAATGACAGAACCATTGGACAACATGAACTGCTTCCAATGCAAGTTTTTCAACATGGGAATAATTGAGTTTTGGTCCAACCAGGCCTCGACTCAGGTAATAAATCATGTATTCTTCCAGAAAATCATCCTCCTAAACCAATATCATAGCGATGGTTGAATCCGCAGTGGCCAAGTGCAATAAGAAATCTTTATTATAATTGGGTGGCCGAAGTAGATGGGAAGACGTGAGGGCGTGTTTCAATGCTTTGAAAGAGCACTGAGTGGCTTCGTCCTAATGAAAAGGAATGTACTTCTTTAGTAAATGCATGAAACCCTTTGTGATCTCGGCATAGTTTGCGATGAAACGCCGTAAAAAGTTCTCTTTTCCCTGTAAACTTTGAAGTTGAGGGACTGTGCATGGGGGAGGAAACTGAACTATCACCTCAACCTTTAGAGTATCGACCATGATCCTTTTTGTCGAAACTATGAAACCTAGCAAACGACCCGACGTTACGCAAAAACTACATTTGTTTGGATTCAAGTGAATCTGGTAGTAGCAACATCGCTCAAAGATAAGTCGGGTGTGTGGGATGATCAGCTCTCTTATGAGATCGTGAAGCTAAATCATCTAGATAAGACTCGACTATGTGTTTGAGATCGTGGAAAGAAAAAGACATGGCCCGCTGAAAATTATCTCCAACATTTTTCAGACCAAAAGGCATCTTCTGATAAGCGAATGTACCCCACCGACAAATGAAAGCAGTTTTGTGTTGGTGTTCGAGTTTGATCTGTATCTGATTGTATCCCAAAAAACCATCCATGAAAGAAAAGACCTCGCAACCTGCGCATTCATCGACTATTCGGTCAATAAACGGTGTGGGGTACTGTTATTGCATTATTGTGTTACATCTGATAGGTAGTTGTGTAGAGTAAAGTTAAGCTGGTAAGAGATATATAAATGCTATGTTGTTCTAGTGCTAGATCCACTCGATATTCCCCTTGGTTGTAGACATCTTTGTCCTACAACCCCCCCATAGCTGCTTTGGGTGAGACTGCATTTGCTTCACAGGTGTTTCCAAAAGGGCCAGTAGTTAGGGCTTGTTGGTGGGCTCTTGGAGCTAAACCTTGGGTCTACCCCTATGCCAACAAATGGTTTTGTTGCCGGGACCGGAATATTCTTGAGGGACTGTCAAGTTGGTTCCCATGAAAGATAGAAATTCAAAAGTGGATAAAGGATCAAGAAAGGGACTTCGTTGAAGCCCAGAACAAGAACCATAATCTTAGTACAAAGGATCGGTTGGAAAGATATATCTTTACTGATATACACGATATTTTCTTTGGAGGAATCCATCAAGAGCTATATGAGTGGTTAGCTAGGTTAGCAGATACCCAGTTTGAGATCAGATCTAGACCTCCTATGGTTTGGACGTTGGCGTTGATTAAGAAGGTCAAGAGAGCTGATAACGTTGTGTCAAGAGTAGTAGATCACTGGTTTCATAGCACCATTGGAGAGTACATCACTGAGTTTGTTGTTGATAGAGTAGAGTCATATAGTCATGTCGAGAGATATTTCTTCAAGGGACCTAGATGAAAATTCTTACATTTTCTGAAGTTGAGAATCAAGATGCTATTGCATGAAAATAAAATATTGAAGATACAATAGATTGGTCAGATTTGAAAAAGCTAATGTTCAAGAATTCAGACAGCGACAATGACACAGAGGTTAGACATACATGCAATGGGATATCGTTCAGAGAAGTTCATCTTGCAAACCTGTTTAAGCAGAACTATGGGGACGAGGGTTTCTACAATGGAGAAGAGGTAGATCTAACAGACGAAGAGCATTCAGAACCTATTGGGGAAGAGGAAGGGAAAGTTGAAGAGCCTCGTTGGGAAGAGCCAGAAACTTCAGGAACTACGCAGACTGCTAAAGTAAGTACTATTATCCCTCCTATTGATTCAGTAGAATTAAGCAATTAGAGTAATCCAAGCCACCAACATTCAGAGCACTATCACCAGTAGTCCACCACATACTCAGTCAGGAACCCTAGGAAGATATATGGCAGATGAGATGAGGCTCCCTATTTTTAGGGGAGATGGATTTGAAGATCCTGATCAACATTGGTTCCTATGTGAAGTCGTATGGAATATTAAGAATGTCACCCACGAAACTGTTAAAAGAACTCAGTTTAGTACTACCCTAAGGGATCGTGCCTTGAGCTGGTACATGAAGCTTGTCCAAGGACTTGCACAACCTAAGCCGCTGAATGAGATCAAGAATGTGTTGATTGCAGAGTTCAAGAAACCCAAGTCGGAGTCACAATGTATTACAGAACTGAAAGAGATCAAGCAGAAGGTATCCAAACCTATTTGGGAATTCGATCAGAGATTCAAGACCTTAACAAGCCGATTGAATTTTCAGATCCCAGATGAGAAAAACAAAGAATGGTTTATTGTTTCCCTCTTACCACACATCAGAGTTACTCTGATGCAACATAATATTGCTTTGCAGGCTGAGGCAATGGAGATCTCCATGAAGTTAGAATCAACCCCTATGGGAGAATCCATCTCAGGTATGAGTCAAATCTTGAGTCAGCTAACTAGTTTGTCTCTGTAGGTCGAAGATATGAAGAAAGACAAGGGAAAATATAAAAGAGAAGACATCTCATGTGTCAGATGCAGATCATACAGCCATGACAAGGAACATTGTCCCCTATTTCATGAATACTTGGCCTCTGGAGCTCTAAGCCCTTTGAAGCAAGTCACCCTACCCTGGTGTGAGGTATGAAGAAATAGACATCGCGCTAGTGAGTGTTATTACATGAAAAAATATGTTCAAACACCCACAAGTTTGTATTGCATGTTTTGTAAGTCCATAGGCATGATGATAGGGATTTTTGGGCTTATGACCTCATGCACGAAAGGTCAAGAGACATATACAAAATTCAAGGCGAAGTACAACAAGAAGTAAACACTACGCAGTATAACTCCCCTGGGAGAGAAAAATTCAATCCTCGTTGTGGATTCAGAGGACAAGGAAGAGGAGGAGGTATGGGTCGAGGCTGAGGATAGGTCATTTGTTACAAATGTGCACAACCAAGACATTTAGAAAGGGACTGTCAGAACCCTTATACTACTTACATCTACTGCAACTATTTCGAGCATGTCATTGAAGAATGTCCAACATTGCTGGCTAAAATTCAAGAGAAACGAGGACCTCATTGGAACCTGCAAGTGCAACTGATATATGTTGAACCTCGCGGAGAATACCCTAGAGTTGTTGTTATCACTAGAGGAGGCATTGTTATAGGAGAAGACAAACTAACCCGGGGAAAGACTACAGAGGACTTAGGAGTCAGGAAAGCTACAGAGAAGACCCAAAATTTGGATGCAAAGAAAGAAAGACAAATATTTGAGGAGGCAAGAAAAGAGTTCAAAGGAGACCAAGGTTCTTCATCAAAGACACAGCCAGAAGTAAGAGAATATTGAATGCCTCTGGTGTTCAATCAATCTGTTTTGCCAAAAGAAGTACAAGAGGTAAGAAATCTCATGGAATTTTTACATACTTTTATTAATTTGATTCAGAATGAGAGCATTATACAAGAGCTACAAAATTTAATCAGACAGTATGATATAGGAAGGATAGATCCTTTACTGAATAAATAAGTACATAAACTATCCAAGAAGAGAAGGACAAATAAGGAACTAGACTTGAATGCTCAGATTGGAGAATATGATATAGACTATGTGGTCCTCAACTTAGGGTCGGAGGTCAATGTCATGACGAAGTAAACCCGGGCACTGATGGGAAAACCAAAGTTGATCTATTCCCCTATCAGACTTAGGATGGATAATAAGAAAGTTGTAATCCCCGTTGGAATATTGGAACATGTCCCTATGGACATCGACGGAGTAAGAACATTTGCAGATTTTGAGGTAATTGAGATAGTTGATGATAACTGCCCTTACCCTGCACTGTTAGGAATTGATTGGGCTTTCAATAATTCCACTGTGGTTGATTTAAAGAAAAGACGTATGAATTTTGAAAGAGATAGACTTAGGGTCATTGCACCTTTAGATCTAGATGAAGGTCAACGATACATAGAACCTATCAGAGAAGAAGATCGTGCCTATGAACTGGAAAACATATACAAACTAATAGCCAGAAAGCAGGATTACATTAATCCTAAGGCCGATGGAAACCTAAGTTGGCGAAGTGACAACGCATGTTCATCATATTCCGAAGAATCACTGGAGAACTAGTAGAACAAAATGTATGAAGTATCTACAAGGATATGTGCTAGATTAACCAGATAAGTTCGCTAGATCGACACAACAGTAAGTAACTTGCCCACCTTTGATGGTATGAATCCTTTAGAAACCTTTTTTTCGGACTTTGAAGAAATTGTACCAACGCAACAAAGATTGTTTGAAATCGATGAGGCCTTGAAAGAAACACCAGCAAGATGGTGGGGGACACACAAAAACAACATTATAGAATGGATACAATGTCGTACCCTGATGATTGCACGGTTGTCAGCAAAAGTAGAAGGATGCGAAGTTTGGTACACAGGTCTAAGATGCCCAAAGGACCATGTGCGAAGTTGCAAGGAAGCCTATAGAACCATTCCTCAAGATCAGTGGGTGCACAAGTTCATTAATACACTAAACACAACCCCTATCAACTGGTACCTTCAAGTAGAGTTGTGCCTCAACACTGCAGATTGGGAAGGCATGAATCAGAACTTTGTAACCGTCTTCTTATTTGACAGTCAATATCCTTCAGTAGATCAAGCATTACAGATTGTACAACATAAAGTATTTGAGGAGGACTCTAGCCTCCATTTAGAACAAGAAGAGGATGAATGGACTGTGCCTCTCCAGAAACTACAAGGTTGTTACAACATCAATGCTAATGAAGATGTTAAGGTCCTAACCCGCACATAGGTAGATCAATGTATTCGGATGTAATAAAGGTCAATATTAATAAGACCTTTCAATANTTGACTGTCTCCTATAAATTATGGGCAGAATTAACACTCTTAAAAGTCAAAAGGAGTGAAGATCAGACCTGCTGTTATAACTTATTTGCAAACAGATTTTAGAGTATTGTCACAACAGTCCTTTAAAAGTGTTTACTAGATGCCTTCAACAGAATTTCCTAGGTGTCTCAACAGTAAACTTGTTATCAATTAGCATGCAACCTAAAAGTTATCAATGTCAAAATAGCATGCAAACGAAAGATTATTAACAAAGTCTCCTTGTGTATGCAGATTAAAAAGATAAACTAACCCCCATTTTCTGTGTGTGCAGCTAGGTAAGTCAAGGAGAGCCGAGGCTTAAGGGTTGAGCTGTTTAGTGAGGGAGGGCCGTAAGCCTAAAGGAGAAAGAGGCCGAGAGTTTGAGTGAGTGCACTAGGCCGTGACTTAGAGCCAATACAAAGAGGCCGTGAGGAAAGGAAAAGGGAGGGCCGAGAGGCTCAAGCTAGAAGATGTAGGCCAAGGGCCTAAGGAAATGAGATAGGCCGTGGGCTTATAGGGGGCACCAAGGGTTTAGGCCAATAGCTAG
>SNQJ01S0016190.1:9743-30618 GCA_010110895.2 Picea sitchensis
GTGGAAGAGTGTACATACTTCTGGGGTGTAAATACTTCATGGGGTATAAACACGGCTGAAAGCAAGGACCTCTGAATCAGGAAGATAATCAGGCTCCACAACCAACAATTCACCTCAATCTCTTAATGACATATATACAAAGAATTAAATACTATAACTTATTCTCTATAGCCTAGAGGTTGCATATGGGCACTAGGAGTAGTTTGAATTCAACGATGGTAGTCTATAGTCATCAAATCTCATCTCTCGAACCATAACTTAAATTCTACTTTAATGATATATGAATAACGATGGATTCAATATTTTCATAATTTTATTCATATTTGTGTAATAAAACAATGATACATATTGCTTTGATTACAATGTAATAGAATTGACATAAAGACATGTAAAATTTTTGATAGTCTATGCTTGTTATTTCTTTTTCCTTTTTTTCTTGAGATTTAAGGGGATAGGTCTCTTGAAGACCAAGCAATGTGATCTTTAAATGAAAAATTCATCTACAATATGTAATCTCTTTCTATCTTGGAATAAAATTACATTTTTTCCCAAGAAAAAAATATACATTATAACCACCACTTATTCCATTAATTGTAAAGTTCATAGTAATTCCATTATAANGAGAGAGAGAGAGAGAGAAATGGAAACTTAGGAATAACAGTGCATGCATGTTATTAAGAGTGTGTGTATGTTCTTAAAGCATGTTCATGTTCTTAAGAGCGCGTGCACGAGCTAGGTAGTGTGTGTGTGTTCCTTCCATTTCAATTTTTTGGGGCCGAGAATGAAAACTCTAGCGTACATGTTTGATGAGCTAGTTTCCTTAGATTTAGGTTCGAGATGAAAATCCTAGTGGTTTGGTATACAAATACATTGAAACCTCCATTTTTATGAATTACTCTCAATATCTCTATTTTTGATGTTATTTTTCTTTAGGCTACACAAATCCATTGTCCATGAAACTACAGATACAAATAAAGTCAATTATGCAGATTCAAAAAAAAAATATATTTTTAAAATAATATTGTTTATTATTTTTAATCTATATTTGTCTTGACATATATCATAATTATAAAATACATACCTCTTTTATTTATGTTACAACATTTTATCAGCTTAACCTTTTTTTAAACTGCAATCTAAAAAAATGTTTGATAATGTTATGACCCTTGTAGTGTGGACTAAGCTTGCAATTTCAAGGATATATTGACTTTTAAAATAATTTAAAAAATATAAAATTAATATTATAAATTTTGAAAAAATACCTTGCACTAGAACAATGGGTTCTCTACTATTATACAAATTTTTTTAAGTAAATTCCACTTAAGGTTCTCAATACCCGCACCAACAGAGACATATACAATATATTTTGGAAAAAAACATAACAATGTTAGACAAACTCAAATTTCACATAGTTATTCACAAATTCTATAAATAAAAATTATATATTTGGAAAGCTAATTCAATTATTTCCTACATTTCATCTTTTTACACCATATTCAAATTCACTATAAAAGTACCTTGAATAATCCTTCCAAGTTAACAAAATATTGTTTTTCCATGTTTGCATTACCACTAACACTTTATTAGAGACCATTATTAACTTACACCCACCTTAAAACATATGAATTCTACCTACAAACCTAACCTATTGCATTAATTATGCCGAAAGGCGTCTACCTATTGGAGATGGGTACAATTAATCACCTTTTAATTTAAAATTCTAATATGATGGATAACAATTGAAAATGCTGGAATATTCTTAGTCGTCCTCCCAAATCAATGAATGTGATTTACTCTTCATAACTTCCTTGTATTTTTGAATGCATCAGTTAACCTGTTTACTTTTTAACATTTACCTAATCATATTAAGAAATTATTGTACCACCATATGATTGCCACGTTTAACTAATTAACCTTTGGAATTACCACATTTAAGATTAACTTTTGGATTTCCTCAGCTCTATGTGTGTTTCAACTGTCCGTGCGTTTCAATTCACCAGAGTGTTGTCCGTCCAGATAACTTTCGACGTTCACCAGCCGCAACACCAGCCACTTTGCGGTTGTGCTAGTAATAGTTGTAATGATTATGTAATGGTCGTTTCAATGACCATCGTGGAATCCATTACAATTATGGGATACATGTGTTCACAATTTTTTAGGTGTGCTAAGATCACTTATTACAACATTGTTTTTATAATCATGGTAATGAAGTCGTGCGAGTTTAAATGAAGACAACACCACAGTTGATAACCAAATTTTAGATGTGATCTCAATATTATTATTTTTAATTACTCTGATAGACAATTATTTAAGCAATCGTAGTTTAATTATGAGTATTGGAAATATTATAAATATTTGCTTATAGAGTGTATCTTTTTATCAATATATAATTGTTAGAAATTATTTTTACTTCCAACATTGAGCATAACGTTGTCATTCAGTTTTATTTATTGGATCTAAGCATTAAAAATTAAAATGTTTTCTTTTATATGTTTTCATTGGTTACTAATTTTGGTTTCTTTGATTAATATACCTTTAATTATGGTTTGTGGAGACTAATGTATGAGGGAAATATGTAGAAACAAGTCATTTTCCAAAAGTATACAAATTCAAGTTAATTATTATTGATTATAATTGTTATAGGAGTGGAAGTGAATAGGTTAAGATATACAATGTCCTTCAATGCATTTGAGGAGGAACAAAATAGAATGATACAACAAGCATTTTCATTTCAAAAGATCAATCTGTAGTTAGAGAAAAAATAATTGGGGTTTCTATTGAAACTAAATGGATATGTGATAAAATACTGGAGTTGACTTATTGATAAAACAAACAAAAGGGTGAGTTTGTGGTGCAATAGATGGATCTCCCTAGGAAGAATGTTATCTCTATTCAAATAAATACTTGAAGAAATCTCATTTTATTGGCACCCTTTGGCTTATATTCCAAAGGAGTACTTGAAAAACTTAAGAGAAAAGTTTTTTTATAATTTTTGTGGACTGGAAATAAGCAAAAGGAGCTTATCCTATGGGTCAAATGAGCTTACCTTGTGAAACCAAAGGAGGAAGGTGGGTAAGGACTAAGAATTATCCATTTATATAGGAAAGAACTAGTTGAAAAATATTGTGGAGACTAATCTATGAGGAAAGTATGTGGAAACAAGTCATTTTCCAAAAGATTACAGATCCTCTAATTATTGTTGACTAGACAAGGAAGCTAAACAAAACTTTTAACAATGTTTCAATATCCTGGAAGGCACTGGTGCAAGCCTTTCCACTTGTAGGCAATTGGATAGCATGGAAGATCGGAAATGGGGAATAGGTGAGATTAATTGCTAACCCATGGGTTGGATGTGGAAACTCCTATAGACTGTCAGATGAAATAGTAACACTTTTTCATGAGAGAAATATTTATGTTGTCTCAAGTGGCAGGTCTTGGGACTAAAAATATTTGGTAATGGGGATGGATGGGAGCCAATATGGTAGGACTTGAAGGAATAATACAAATCAATGGAATCAATATGTGGAAGCCTTAATTAGAAGTCTTTGTGAGAAATCAAGAGAAAGTAGATGTATTAGTACAGTCTAAAAACCCTTCATTAGTCACATATATTGCTAAATTAGATCATCTAATGGCAAGTTTCCCATACACAAAATCTATATGGTTAGAGATGGAAGGGTTCATAGGTTATAAGAACATTTTGCAAGCGGTCATTATGGAAAAATGTTTTAAAAAGTGGTTTGAAAAAAAGGAATTCAAATATCTCAGAGCAATGCCATTCTTTACTACTCAGGGCATCTAGACTTCAAGAAACTCAACACATTTTAGTGAAAACATGTTCCTTTTTTTCTATGTGGTATTCAAATTCATTCAATCTTTGAAGGGATCAATTCAAGAAACCAACTCAAGTTAAAAAAACAAGGTTCATCATAAAGGTGTTTATTGATAAAACTGTTTCTTGGGGATATTTCAATGGAGAAATCCAAGGCACACTACCTTTATGTGGGGATGGGGACATATTATACCTTTCAGATGCTCATTTCATAAAATTCAAAGTTTTTCTAGGAACTAGTACAAACAACTTTGCTAAGATGATGGATCTAACATTTATTTTAGAACTTGTTGGAGAAAATAACATTTGAAATATGCAGGGAATGGGAGATTCAATAGTCAACATCAACTTGATGGAGAGCATATACAAGGTGGAAAGCTTGTTACTATCTCCCATATCATATCAATTAAAAAGAATGGAAGCATTGTTCATGTTAGAAAAACAGGACCGTGGAGCAATAAAATAAAATAAATGCAGAAACAAAACACAAAAGACACAAAATACAAGAGAGACACAGATTTACATGGTTCACCCAGTGTGGGCTACGTCCACCAGAGAAATTGCCAGGTCCTTCCTTTATTATTATCCAGCAAATGAAGGGATACAACCTACATGGAAACCCTACCTTAACTTCCCTCTTCTTTGCTCCATGATCTCCTCTCTCAGAATCTGATATTCACCATCAATCATAGGCTGCGATGAACTCCATCATAAAAGAGGGCTACCTTCTAGGGCAAAAACCACAACATAATCTCTGAATTAGATCTGCGACCTTATAATGACGTCCATATTTCCAATGAAATTACAATACTTACTTTTATAGGGCAATTTTTTGCTTCGGGGGCAAAGCCCCCAAACCCATTTTGGGACTGCGTACCCAGACCACGGAGAGGGTACCCCCTCTGCACACTCCCAGCGTGGAAGAGTGTACATACTTATGAGGTGTAAATACTTCATGGGGTATAAACCGGCTGAAAGCAAGGTTCGAATCGAAGATAATCGGGCTCCACCTGACCGATAATCTCCCACTTGGAGGCCCAGTCTCAACAACTCTTTCTAGCTTCTGTATATCTTTGGACTCTGAACCTTCTTGGACGACAAATTTCTCATCTTCATCTTCATTCTTGAAGATATTTGAAAGCCCGAGCAAGAACTTCGGTTTCTCCTTAGTTCCACTCCCTTTGTTAACATGTAGGGATTAAGCTGAATTATTTAATCTTTTCCATTCAATTGTCCATCTTCAAGGTGGATGGAAGTATGAAGTGGTACCTCAATATATACTTAGTATTTGAATGGAAGTTTTAACAGAATTGAATGACACTCTAAGCGTCCGCAGTACAACTGTTGTTCTCCTGCTTCACTTCCAATTCCTCCATTAACCTTTGCAACCAAATCATCTATTTACTAGCCTATGTAGCGACCTTTATACTCACGCCTGTTGTTGAAGAATTAGAAACAACCTTCTGGGTTCAAAATCCAGCTTACTGCTGTTCCATCTATAGTAAAAGCTTATGCACCTTGGTGGTGCTCCTCCATTTGTCTTTATCACACGCCATATTTGAATCAACATATATTTGTAGAACAATTTTTGAACCTTCAAGACATAATGCATGTGTAGTAGTACCTCTCAAATGCCACGAGAATCCACTGCTTCCCAATGTTCTTTGCACAGTTGTTCATATACTGCTCACAACTCCCACTTTGCATGTCTGATATAGGGTCTTGTGCAAAACCATTGCATACATAAGATGCCAATTTTTGATGAATATGGGACCTTGGACATGTATTCTATCTCCTCCCACATGTCTTGGGACACATTTCCTTAGATTAATTTGAAATGGCCAGCCAAAGGTGTACTAACTGGTTTTGCATTACGCATTCTAAGCCTCCGACACCTTCTTTGTGTACTCACCACGAGACAATGTCGGGTTGCGATTTTTCTGTCTCTTGTTATTCTCATACCAAGGATTTTCTTTACAACACCAAAATCCTTCATGCATAAAATGAATTGACCAATTTCTTCTTGAGCACATTTATATCTTGCATATTAGACCCTACAACAAAGCATGTCATCTACACATCCTGATAGCAAGATAATAAAACTTCCATTCTCTAGCTTTTTAAAAATAAACAGGTGGTGAGAATGACATCTACTATAACTCTACGTTCTGTCATAAACTGTCAAACTTCAAATGCTAACGCCTTGGAGCTTGTTTTGGGACATACAAGCTCTTTTTCTGCATATCCTCCATTTTACCAAATTCTCCTTCCCTTTTGACCTCATACCCTTGTGGTTGACGCATATAAATCTCTTCCTCCAAATCCCATGGAGAAAGTTGTTTTACATCTAAGCATTCAAGATGCAAATCTTCTCGCCTACAAGACTTAAAATAGTTCTAATTGATCATTTCTTTAATACTTGGAGAAAATATTTCATCAAAATCTATACCTTTCTTTTGTGCAAACCCTTTTACAACAAGTCTAGCATTGTATTGCTTTTCTCCTCCATCTTCTTCCTTCAACTGTAAACCCATTTATTCACATGATGCTCTTTTTCCCCTGGACAATTGGATTGATCCCAAGTCGGTTTATTTTCTAAGGAATCCATTTCCTCTTTCATGCCTGCTCCCACTTCTTTTTGGTGTCTACACTGCATTGCCTCTTCATAACGATAGCGAGGGGTTCACGAGAGTGGAGTCGACAATAAATAATATATTGAAGGAGAGTATCGTTAAGGGAGTATGCCAACACGGGTAGATCTTAACAACACTTTAGGTGTTTGGGGCTTGTTGCTCCACAACGTTGTACAATTTGATTTTCGGGTTCCTTTGGAATTTCCTTTTTTTTTTTTTTTTTTTTTTTTTTTTTTTTTTTTTTTTTTTCTGTTTCTGTTTCTTTCCCTTGGTGATCTTTGTACATGACCTTCTCATTGAATGTGAGCATCTCTACTCTAATGATTTTGTTATTTTCATAATCCCATAGCGATAACCAAAATCATTAACACCATATATCAATAAAGGGTACACTTTTTGGATTTTCCTCAAGCTTTGTTCTATTTTCTTTATCAATATGGACAAATGCTTCTAATGAAAGTTCAAAAGAATATTTACCTTTTTCCACGGCCATTCCTCCTCTGGAAGTCTACCATCTGATTGAAGGGTCCTTTGTTTATTAAGTAAACAACAATTATATCCACAACATCTGCCCAAAAGCTGTAAGGGAAAACCAACATACCGATCTCATACTCCTTGCCGCATCCATGGTGTCCTTTTCATCCTTTTCGACACACCATTTTCTTGTGGTGTTGGTGGAGGCCATCTTCTCTATGAATCCCATGGTATGAGCGGTAATCATCAAACTCTGCTAACGCGATTATTCCCTTGTTAACGATCTAAAGAGACACTTCAACTTCTTTTCTGTCTCATTCTCAACTAAAACCATTTTCTTAAAAAGTATAAAAACATCTGATTTTTGTCGATTGCAATAAACCCAAGATTTTCTGGTTGCATCATCAATAAAAGTAACATAATAGTAGAGCCATGAGATGATACTGGTGGTCCCCATACATGCAGCATGCTGAAAGCTCTTTCATTCTTTCTTTTCAACTGCATTTCTGAGAAATATGACTCTCTTTGTTTCCATAAACACCGATGCTCCGCAGTCGAATCAATTTGTTTTAGATCGGCAGCAAATTTCTTTTTGTGGGGATACGCATGCCCTTCTCACTCATGTGTCCGGCAATGATGTAGTCTTTGTATCCCATCTATGAAGCTGGGATATAGAGAGTCGGTATTACCAATACATAGATACAATGTACCACCTTCTCTCCTTTCAGTATCATAATGATCCTTTGATGACCTTCCGTCTTATCGTAAATATGGATATACAAACCTTCCTTGCAACGCCACGGTGAAATCAGATTTGCTTAATCACGGAACATGTTTACCTCTTTCAACAACCATTGGTTTCCATTTGGATTTGCTTTATTTTTACCTTTCCCATTCCAACAATTTTGCATGGTTTATTATCACCCAAATGAACCTGTCGAAAATAACCTTGAACATAATCTGAAAATGTTTCCTATGGGGTGTGGCGTAAAATGAATCACGAATCTACCCGCAAGACTGAAATATTATTGAGGAAAGAATCAAAGCATCTTGTAACCACATCTGTTACATTTGCTTCCCGGTTTCTCTCCTATTGTCCATCTCTTTGTTTCTTTGAACTCTGTGATCTTTCTTCGGATGTCCTTTCTTCCCACAATTCGGTACTCTATCTTTCCAAGTCTGGATTTGGATGCGCCCTTCCTAGAATTTAAAGCGGTTCTTGATCCCTTTCCTCTATCTTTTGTCTTCCCACGGTTCCTCCCGTGTTCAGCATTTCACGATTAATCTCCACACCTGTGCTTTTCCGTTGCATTTTCCTCACTAAGGATAACACCGACAACATCATCAAATTTTAAAGTGTTGAACCGAGCCAGTTACCCTACGACCATGACCAAGTCGTTCCATCTTTACGGCAATGAGCACAAGATTAGAAGAGCTAACCTCATCATCAAAGTCCACTACCACGAATTTGGTTGATTGAAATGTAGTATTAAATTCATTTTCAAATGATGCTTAACGGACCACCTTGACATCTTCATATTAGAATAAAAATCTCTTCATTCCCTAGAAATGTACCTTATTTGTGTGAGGGTTTTCATACAATTTATTGTGGCGTCCATCAAACCCATAGTTGTCTTTTCTTTGGAAATATTGAAGCCCTTGGAAATGACGCGGGGCTCCGGTAGGTATCGTTCCTGAGCCTTCTATCAAGAATCTCCCATTCACCGTCCTTCATGGCCGGCGGCTTCTTTTCTACTCCATTTCGATGGTAGGAATAGATCCTTGATATAAATAGTCTTCCATCACCGCATCTTCCATAAGCGGTAGTTTTGGTAGTTAAATTTCTCGCGACCCTAAACTTTCCATCTTAGACATTGCTCCCACTCGAACCGAGAACCATCTTTTCCTACGAGTTAACTTTCACTATGATACCAGTTGTTGAAAAAGCGGGATGGGTAGACAATAAAATAAAACTCAAATCTTGAAACAAAACACAAAGACACAAAACACAAAGAGACCACAGTTCATTGGTTGACCTAGTGTGGGCTACATCCACAGAGAAATTGCTTGGTCCTTCTTTTATTATTATCCGGCAAATGAAGGGATACAAACTACAACAAAACTCTCTGTAACTTCCTCTTCTTTCTCATAGTCTCCTCTCGAGAATACAATATTCACCATCAATCCTTAGCCGCAATACATTTCCCTCCATAAAGAGAGGGTTTGCCTTCTAGGGCAAAGCCCTAACATAATCTCTGGATTAGGTCACGGGCCGTACGTGAGCGGTCCAAATTTACCAATGAAATTACAATATACTTTAAAAGACAATTTTTCCTTAGGGGGATTCACCCCCAAACCCACATCAGGGAACAATGTCCCTCAAACCCTCGTCGAGGGCCCAATTTCCCTCGGAACCCACAGAGTGGGAAATCCCCCTTGCAACTCCCCCACGTGGAAGGGTGTACATACTTCCGGGGTGTAAATGCTTCATGGGGTATAAACGCAGTGAGAAAGCGGACCTCTGAATCGGAGATAATGGGAGCTCCGACCAACAATTCACCTCAATCTCTTAATGACATATATACAAAGAATTAAATACTATAACTTATTCTCTATAGCCTAGAGGTTGCATATGGGCACTAGGAGTAGTTTGAATTCAACGATGGTAGTCTATAGTCATCAAATCTCATCTCTCGAACCATAACTTAAATTCTACTTTAATGATATATGAATAACGATGGATTCAATATTTTCATAATTTTATTCATATTTGTGTAATAAAACAATGATACATGTTAGCACGATTCTGATATGACTAGAATTGACATATAAAGACATGTAAAAATTTTGATGAATACATGCTTGTTATTTGCTCCTTTTTCTTGAGATTTAAGGGGATAGGTCTCTTGAAGACCAAGCAATGTGATCTTTAAATGAAAAATTCATCTGATATGTAATCTCTTTTCTATCTTGGAATAAAAATTACATTTTTCCCGAAAAATATACATTATAACCACCACTTATTCCATTAATTGTAAAGTTCATAGTAATTCCATTATAATCACCACTTATTCCATTAATTGTAAAGTTCATAACCACCACTTATTCCATCAATTGTAAAGTTCATAGTAATTCCAATTGTAAAGTTCATAACCACCACTTATTCCATTAATTGTAAAGTTCATAGTAATTCCATTATAACCACCACTTATTCCATTAATTGTAAAGTTCATAGTAATTCCATTATAACCACCACTTATTCCATTAATTGTAAAGTTCATAGTAATTCCATTATAACCACCACTTATTCCATTAATTGTAAAGTTCATAGTAATTCCTTTTTCTTTTTCTTTTTTTTTATAGAGTTTTCTATTAGAAAATTACTTTTATAGAGATAGATCTTGTGTAGGCTAACTTTCACATCTCCTCTACGATATCAACTAGTGTTATTTATGAATTACTCTTTGGATAACCGACACCTTCTATTAATATGAGTGACATGATTTTTTTTTTTTATAGAAAGAGTTATTGTGTAGGCCAACTTTTACATCTCCTCTGTGATAGCATGTAGTGTTATTTATGAGTTACTCTGTATAACGCACACCTCCTACTAATATCATTGATATTGAAATCTTCTTTTCTCATTTTATTTTGCTAATGCTTCATTGGTTTATCATCCTATATCATTGTACTACATTTACTCTAATGCTAGTAGGTACTTTGTTGGTTTATCATCCTATATCATTGTACTACATTTACTCTAATGCTAGTAGGTACTTTGTTGGCGTAGTAATATGTGGAAGATCTTGGTTCATGCCTCTCGTGGGTGCAACTTGTATTCAATTAGGATTTTTCTTTATCTACATGTTTTTTTTCTTTTTTATATTTGTTCTGGGAAATATAATTAAATACTTTATCATCTTTTTTGAAATCAAAAGGTAACTTTTTAGGGTTCAACGTTGTTATTTTGCTAGTTGCATAGCAAAAAAATGTGTTCTTGGATAATTGTATGTGTGTTGATTTCGTAGCATGGATGTCGAGTTGAAAGAGGCTTAGACGATACATTGAGAAAACTTGTAGCTTGGGCAACAACAATGGTTATTATGTGGTACCATTGGTTTGCAATTTTTTGTTTCTTCTTTGCTTTTGTACTTTTACCTTGCTTATCCATTACTGTGCATCTAGAATATAATGAGGCTTTATTAGTTTTGTATAGACAGAATGGAAACAACATTAGTTGTAGATGAGTTAGGGCTCATATGAATTCATTCTTAAGATCACGGGTTCCCTCTCCTTTTTTACTTTAAGAAACCTTGGCAACACATGTATAGCGTTTAAGTGATGTAATCAATAACTAGAAAAGGGAAATTGATCTCGTGACGTTTTTTGTTAGCATGGCAGTGTCTATTGTGATGACTACTGGTTAGGGAAGGTTACCCCTTTTAAAAAGAAACATATGCCAACAACATGTTCAAATGACAAGGCAAGACTCACATTCTACAATGGTGGAGATGCATGGCTCTCTCATTGCTCTGATTGACTCAAATGTGCAAGAAGAACCACTAATATATTTCGAAGTGTATATATATCAATTAGAACCACTGATATATTTTCAAGTGTATATATATCAATTGTTTTAATAAGAAACACTCCAAAATAGTGAAAAAGGACCAGAAGGTACACCTTTATGAGCGACCCATGATTGCCAGGACGAGTCCGTAGCCGGGGAAATCCCATAAAAGAAGAAACACCAGGAATAGCCACAGATCAGAGAGAAACAATTACAGAGCCCATCTTACATACTAGGAAGGGGCGAATAGGAACAAGAGAAGAACCCAAGACATGAACCACCACAAACAAGTCGAGATGGTAAGAATGAAGAAAACCCATAGTAAGAGAGGCCCCCAAGGGAAAGAACCTCTGACAAGCGCTCGAAGGATTACAAGGATGGAGCAAGAGGCCAGAGAAGCCAAGGGTACCTTTCTCACGCATGTCAGTCCAAAGGGAAAAGTGATCATCAACATGGGGGAGAGAGAAATCAACACCACACGCAAGGGCAAAGCCTGGACATAACTAATTCAAGAAGCAGACGGGATAAGGGACCCAGGGGCTACACAACCCAAAACAACCCTCTACCACAAAATGGTGGAGGAGGCCCAACGAACAAAAATATTGATAGGCAAGATGAACGCTGACCGTAAAGAGACCAGCAGGGAGGCTATCAGGGACCACAAGAAGGCGCTCAAAGAAATTCTGAGTCGCCTCAACAACCTGGAGGCTAGTGCAAAAAGACTAGCGGAGGACCAGAGAAGTCAAAAGGAAAAAATGGAACGAATGGGAGGCCAATTCCACCTTTACATACGCTATGTCCACCACATGGACATCACTCCAAGACACCGGAGCGGAACACCAGCTTATATCAGAAGGATGTGCACGGTGGAGCAGAGGAAGGAGAACGAGGCAAGAAAGGATGGTGACGCAAGACATCCTATCATCCTAGACTAGCGCAGGTTCAACGCTTGGTCAAGTTGTATTCAGTGTAGGAGCTACCCATGTTTTATGGTTATGTTTTTTATGTATATCTTATGGTTTAGTCTTTCAAACTGGTTTATGGAGGATTAGGTCGGTTTCCCATGGTGGCGGCTCAACCCTCCCCTTGCGATCTTAGACAGGGCAACTCCGGGATCCCTGATCTGGTTTCCTTTTTGGCAAATTAAGAGATTCCCATTTTCTTTCTTTTTTGGCAAATTAAGAGATTCCCTTCTTTTTTTATCATAACTTCTTTCAGTAATACAGGATTTCACACTCACTTACCAAAGATTTAAAAAAAAAAAAAAAAAAAACCTATACAAATTCATAATTTACACGATTAAAAAAAAACTAATATTGAAAAAATGCGGTTCAATAAAATATGGGAGTACTATTACATTACCTGATCATTGAAAAAATGCGGTTCAATAACTAGTTGTTAGAAATTATTTTTACTTCCAACATCGAGCATAACGTTGTCGTTTAGTATTATTTATTTGGATCTAAGCTTTAAAAACTAAAACGTTTTCTTTTGTATGTTTTCGTTGATTACTAATTTTGGTTTCTTTGATCAATATCCTTTAATTATGGTTTCATTTACTACATCCATTCCCCCAAATGTTCGCGACTTCTGGTTAAATCGCTCGAGCGAGTTTAAAATGCTTCGCGGATTTTGTGGACTATTCAATAAATTGTCCCAACTCAGTCACTCTCTACTTTTTCAAATACACTCATTGTTTTATTTTCGAGTTACCATGGCCGGCGCAAATGAACAGGTACCCGTTCATATTCCAACGGTAAGTTTGAGTGAAGAACTGCAAGAAATTCTGATCACTGCTCAGGTTTATGAGAGCGAGGAGATGAACTCAAAAAGGAGGGCTGTTCTCGCTGAGCTTTCTAACGTGAGTATAATCAACAAAATACAACAGAGGTATTTGTAAAAGCAAAAATCTCTGAAATCTCTCTACCATAGAAATAGAATCTATTCTTATGTATTGGAGTTTTTAAACATATTTAATATGAAGTATTTTTTATGTGTTTATTCTCAGCTTGTGAAGCAATGGATCAGGGAAGTAGTAAATGGACTCGGTAATATGGACTATAAGCCAAGTGCAGAGATATTTACCTTCGGATCTTACGGTTTGGATGTAAATTTCCGCAATCTTTTCATAATATTTATCTTCATTCATTAAAATGAAGCTGCAGCACTGTGGAGAACTCCTATACTAATTGAAATCTTGAAACTTGGATGAAGGTACATGACCCTGGTTCAGACATTGATGTGCTGTGTGTTGGTCCCCTTTACCTTAAACGTGAGGTAAGAAAATGAACATGATTCGCCCATGGGATATTTCATTCCATTTTGTTTGATATTAAATAAAGGAGTGCGCTAACTCTGAAGCAATTTTTTTTAGGGTGTGGTTTTAAATTTTTGGATAATCTGATAAATTTTCTGAGCATTTAGATTGGTTTAAAACATGGTAAAATCCAAAATTCATTAGATATAGTTCTGAAATGCATGAAATTTTTATTCATGCGAAACTCAGATTATTCCTGAAAATATTGCCAGAATCAGGTGCATTTTTGGACTGAAAAAACCTAATTTTTTTTGGTTGTCTGAAAGAGAGATTACTCCCTAGTTAGCTTATTCCTTAAATAAAGATTTTTAGTCTAATTATCCAGCGGATTGGCAGACACATTTCTTCGAAACACTCCATCGCATGCTAGAAGAGAAGCCTGAAGTCACAGAGGTCATACGGATTACCACAGCAAGAGTGCCTCTAATGAAATTTAAATTCGACGGAGTACAAATCGATTTGGTCTGCGCTAAAATGAACCTCCGGGCCATACCAGAAGTAACTACTTATCTATTTTCTCGCTACTATTGTCATTTGCCTGTTCAATAATATCCATAACTGACGTCGATTGTTTCCTTTGAAGATTTTCGATCGTCTGGTGGTGAATTACAACCATATTGATTCTAATAGTGTTCACAGTTTGAACGGATGTATAAATATAAAAGCCATTAAAAGTCATGTTGGTGGAAACATTGAGGTATTAATTGTTCAATAGAATATTTTCTCATCAGAAACTTAGCCTCAAATTTGAAGTGGATTGAAACGGAATTGAATTAACCTATTAAACCAAATTATACTCATAATCAGTCATCTCTGGTTGTCATGTTGATTAATCATATAAATTCATTTTGTTGCAGAGTTACCGCACGGCACTGCGGTGTCTGAAGCTGTGGGCTAAAAGGCGAGGCATATATTCAAATGTAGGTAGTAGACTGTGGGGATTTCGATTCATCCCGAGTAATTTAAATTCTTGTAATCATTATAATCAGCTAATGAAAACAGGTTTTGATTCATCTCTAGGAATTAGGTGAAAGGCGTTAACTTGTTTACTTTTTAATATTTATTAATATGATTAAGAAATTATTATGTGATCTTTAAGTTTAAATGATTAATAAATTTAATCAAAATTACAAATTTATTTCACTATTAACATTTTATCATTTTATAATATGATTAGAATTTCATATTCTTCAATCATTTCATATTCTTCATCTTATTAGTCCTTTTGAGCGTTCACCAGCAGTAATTTAACTGCTGTGATACATACGCCGAAAGGGTACACCTATTGATAATGGACAGATTTAATAGGGGTTTAGTGCTTAATAAGTTTTCTATAGACAGGATTAAATATGGCTGGAATATTCTTAGTAATCACACAAAATAAATGGCTGTGATTTCAATCATTAACTTCCTAGCTATTATAAAAACATCCGTTTATGTGTTTACTTTTTTACATTTAGCTAATCATATTTAAAAATTATTTTGATAGCTAACTGATTGCCTAAGTAATTAACAGAAATTAAAATATTAACACTAGATAAATGAAGCTCAACCATTTATTTGTTAATCAATAATAAAATTTAATATATTCTTTTAAGGATTGTTTCATCTTATCAACCTTTCTGCGTTCACCAACAACTATTTATCTGCTGTGCTAGTTTAATTTCTTATAATCAACTCATGAAAATAATAATTTATGCATGCAGATTGTAGGATATTTTGGTGGTATAAACTTGGCGTTGCTACTCTGTTTAGTCAACCGAGAACGTCCGACCGCCAACCCTAGCGACTTGGTTTTAAGATTCTTCACCTTTTATTCCGACTGGCACTGGCCAAGCCCCGTTAAACTATCTGTATTGGTGCCCAGTGATAATCGTGCACTGAAAAACTGGAACCCGGTTAATTCACAGAGCAATGTCGAGCTTATGCCCATCATAACACCTGCATTTCCTACCATCAATTCTACCTACAATGTATCTCCATCTACGTCCTCTATTATAAAGGAAGAAATTCAGAAAGGCCGAGTCATCTGCGAGGTATAACGAATAATAAACACAGATCGTATTCCAGATAAATTAATGGGATTTAATAGAATGGGCTTAATTAATCCTTCAAATTACAGGATATCCAGACGCGGAAAAAGAACTGGAGCGCTCTTTTTGAGCCTTCCCCCTTCTTTTCGGCGTACAAGAATTATTTCCAAATAGAGCTAATGGCCGACACAGAACAGAAACTCAGCGAATGGAAGGGATGGATCGAATCTAGACTGAGGAATCTTATCACGAAGGTCTGGCCAATCATATTACATATGCCATTGATTATAAGCAAAAATATGTGTAGTGTATGTTTAACTTTGAATTTTTATTTTTATTTTTTTAATAACTTTGTGCAGATTGAGCTAAATACAAAATTGAAGTTGCTTGCTCATCTTCACCCTCGAGATTTCATAGATCCTTCACATTCCCAAGGCCGTGACCATCGGTGTTACTTCTACGTGGGACTGCGACGGAACAAGAGGGTGGCCATGCAACCAGGTCATGAGTTCGATTTCACTCGACTGGTAAACGACTTCAGGAATTCGGAGTCATTGAGGTACAGCAGTTTTAAAGAAGATATACAAATATACATTAAGTATATCAATGCAAGCGATATTCCCGATTTTGTCTTGCGAAGTGACAACAGTAAGAGGAAACGATTAACTTATCCTCAGCAAAATAACAAGCGAGCGGCAGTGTCTCCCAAGTCGGGTGATGCACCAATCCTCGTGCCTGTAAAACCGGCAGAGGCTTCGGGTGATGAACCAGTCCCCGCGCTGTCTCCCAAGTCTGGTAATGCACCAATCCCCTCCCCTGAAAAACAGTAATTGGAGATAATCCTTTCCACGTCAGTTTCTTTTTTAATCCAGGTATATTCTTAAATTTTAAATTTTATCTATAAATGATTTTAGAGTATGAGTGGGCCTAATGGTTAAGAACATGTGTTTCCTCCTAAAAAGTCACAAGTTCAAATCACATTATATGTTTAAACTTCAGAGTAAGAATTGAAGATGGTACTCATTTTTTAATATTTAATAAATTTAAAATTAAATGTAAATATATTATCAAATATTATTTTATAGTATATTAAAAAATATTATAATAAAATAAAACAAATCAAATTGTCAAATTGTCATTCTCTTGGATATGCTTATTATTCAAATCACAGATAACTATATCAAGTTTCTACTCTATTTCTTATTTGGTTTTTACCATAGACAAGGGAATGGATATCAAGTTTCTACTCTATTTCTTATTTGGTTTTTACCATAGACAAGGGAATGGATTTAGAGAAAAATATAGAGGGTGGTAAGGTGTGAATATTATAAAAAAATTCGATAACTAGTTAATAAAATTAGAAAAATTTGACTTAGTTCTGTAGTAATTGCTTTGCACATGTCATCTGTAAAATCATTTATCATGCCATTTGTAAAATCATTTATAGGTATTTTTTTCCACATTGTCCTTGTTTGAGTGCTTATTAATGAAGCTCTAACTACTTAAACAATTAGATAGTATAAAAACATAAAGTTAGAATGATTCATCTTGAGTAATGGAGTTGTCTAATTGTTTTATGAAATAGTTTTTTTTTTTAAATTGAATGACATAAATCTATAAGAAATCATTATTTTTTGTTATTTAAAATCTATTTATGAATGTAAAACTAGATTTAGCATACTAAAAAAACTCATAGAACACTCCAATTATACAAAAATAATCTCTCAAATCTA
Organism: Picea sitchensis; assembly: GCA_010110895.2. NCBI lineage: Eukaryota > Viridiplantae > Streptophyta > Pinopsida > Pinales > Pinaceae > Picea > Picea sitchensis. The sequence continues at coordinate 27,336 of SNQJ01S0016190.1, forward strand.
TTAATCTAACTATTTTTAAATGCTATAAAAAAAAATCCAAAAAAAAGTCGTTTCTTATAGACTACTAATTGAGTGCAGTGCATTGCATTGGGTAAGGGGATATTGAATGCAAACATCGACCTTAGGAAAAAAGCCATCTCAGTACCTATACCCTTAACAGAACGTGGCTTTAATTTCTTAACGGATCGTGTCTTTAACTTTGGCTAAATGCAGGATTTGAGATTTTTTTTTTATCTAAAAGTTTCTAGACAGAGAAGGAAAATATGTATCCCTAATCTGGAAGGTAAACACCAAAACTTCTCAAAGCACTGGAAGTCACAAGGGATATTTGCATGTATTTTATGTCATTTTCGTAGTAAGAAAATAAGAGTAAAAATGTGTGAGTTTAACAATACAGGGTTATGCAAGTTGTTGCTCGAAAGAAGAAGGTTGTAAAAATGTGTGAGTTTAACAATGCAGGTTTGTTGTTGGGGAGATGAAGGTTGTAAAAATATATAATGTAACAATGCATGTTTGTTTGTAAAAATGTGTGAGTTTAACAATGCAGGTTTGTTGTTGGGGAGATGAAGGTTGTAAAAATATATAATGTAACAATGTATGTTTGTTGGTAAAAATGTGTGAGTTTAACAATGCAGATTTGTTGTTAGGGAGATGAAGGTTGTAAAAATATATAATGTAACAATGCATGTTTGTTGGTAAGTCCATGTTGCATTCACTATTTAATGTCTTAATAAGATCACTAATCAAATAAATCATTAATTTTAGATATCTAGAAAACTTAGTTTTTATATTCTAACATTCAATCATTTAGTTTTAGATATTTAGAAAACTTAGTTTTTATATTCTAACAAACTATATTTGTTCAATGAGTATATGAGCAAACAGTTTTGTTTTGTTTTTGTTATTGATTGCAAATTATTTAAGTTGTACTCTGTGTATTTTAAAGCTTTTTCATTTTGAAAACAACTTTGTTTAATTTCAAAAGGAACAAAGTCCATGTTGTTCATTGTATTATTTTAAAGGTCTATAAATTGTAAGGCCCTTCATTATGGTTAATTATCATTTTTTATATCTTATTTTATATAATATTTTAATATGTATAGTTTATGTTATTATGGTAAATTATCATTTTTTATATCTTATTCTATATAATATTTTAATATGTTATGTTGTTTCATTTATTTTGGATATTTGGTTTGTAAATTAAGTTGTTATGTTATATTAATGATTATATCAAAAAAATCAGTGTTTCACTTATTTTTAGGTCTTTTCACCACAAACAAGATTTTAGTCATTTAAAAAATAAAAAATATTGTTATATTTATTTTGGATATGTGGTTTGTAAATTAAGTTGTTTATGTCATATTCAGAATAATTACAAAAAAAAAATCAATATTTCTCTTATTTTTAGGTCTTTCACCACAAACAAGATTTTGATCATTTAAAAAATAAAAAATATTATTAAATATTATTCCAATGCAATCACTAATAAGAAAATATGAAGAATATATCAACAAAATCTTATTTGAAGTTTCAAATTTTAAGTAATTATCAATAGATATAAAAATGTATTATTAGTAAAATTTTAAGAGGTATTTGAAAATTTTCTAAAAGAAAAAAAAGAGGATAAAGTTCATTTTTTTTGGTTTGCTAGTTTGTTGCGACTTGCTAGAGTAGTCTGTGGGTCTCTAAGCTATCAAATACCCTCCCTGGATAACAAAGTTTTGATAAAGTTCAAGTTATAAAGGGAATCATATTCCATATGGTACAGTAAAGTTCAATTTATAAAGGGAATCATATTTCATATGTTACTTATTTGTAATTTTTTTGGATGGAATATATGTATGTTCTCTTCATTTCTAGAATGGTATCTGAGGTAAATAGATTGACAGCCGAATATATCTACAAAGGGAGCTAGCTCAAGTATAATTGAAAGTGAAAAATATTTTGGTGAAAAACAATATGAAATTAAGACTTACAAGTAACAATTGATGGGTATAAATTCATATCCAAATTTAATATTATGCCTATGTTTAATAAAGTAAATGAAATAACACTTGTTATTAATACTACCATAATGATGTAATGATTCATGTTATATTTAAATCATGATGTGAATATTTTTAGCACCAAAGGTTAATTATTGGTTAAAAAAATATAAATATTGGGAATGTTTATATAAACCCAAAATCACTATGATATATATATATATATATATATAAAAAGTAGAGAACTTAAAATATTAATTATTAAAAAGTACATTACATAAAGACATGATTTTAAGTGTAGAAGGTCACCTATAAGTCTCTACATACCAAGTTCACTCATTATTGTAAATCATCATGTAATGTTTTCTTATTTCATTTGGTATTAGAGCCACTTTTTAATATGATTTTCAACTGCATTAAAAAAAAAAAAATCATAGAAATGTCTATGTCTTTGACTACATTGACACTATTCACCATTTAAAAATTCAAAGATCTCGTTGAAAATTATTGCATTGTTAATATTAAAAATAAAATAAAAAATACATTGTATATAATCCATAATCACAAATAGGAATTCTATAGACTTTTGCTTAGTAATTTTTTGAATAAACTAAATAAAAAATATCAACCCAAGTAAAAATATTTTAACTAAACCTAACTCTTTTATTGCCTCTTCAAGGGGTTACATTTATTGTGTTCTCACTAGGCCTTATTTATTAAAAGTGAACTCCATACATAACAATACATCTCTACCATTATTCCCCTTGGGTACCTCCCTAGGTACCTCATATTATCTCTCTATCTATACTACATTCCATCTCCCTTGGGAAAGCGTTGTCATCAACACTTGTTATGAGGAAGTGCAACCATATACCAAGGTCCCATGGATAAGTGTGAACCATAATGATGAAGTAGGCTATAGGAGCATGGTCTCATGCATAAGTGCTAGCCACCATGTTGAAGTAATTCAAGCTCCATCGTAAACCTGGGTCCCATGTCCAAGTGCTCATGTGAAATCCCTCTAAAGATATCAAGACTCATAAGACCCCCTACGAGGCTTGGAGTATCTTTTGTATTTGGGTACCTAAAATGGTCTCATTGTTGGGACCCATTCTATATTTTCACCATAGTGATGTTTAGGGGGGGTGTTGTAGTTACTTCACACACACCTAGGATTTATTTTTCCTAAGGTTTTTCCTATGTTTATTAGTCATTATCTAGTCTCCTATATTTTAGGAAGAATATTCCTCTAGGGAGAATATTCTCTTTAGTTCTCACTTCAGTTTGACTAGTTG
>SNQJ01S0016190.1:45894-85492 GCA_010110895.2 Picea sitchensis
TAGTGGGTGTGTGACAATACCATAAACATTTATGGTATATGTGCATATGCATATTAGGTCTAAGCATGCATTGCATCAACAACAATCTAAAAAATCAACATTTATTATAATCTAAATTTATGGAGCATTAATCTCATGTTGTTGTGATAATGAGGTATTTGTAATGATTGGATGTAAAATATTTGAAAAATGATTTTTTATTAATATATTTTTAACTTATCAATATAAATACCAAAAATAATAAGCTAATAGGATAATTGATCTCATGGTACTCCTAGTATTTGGAGATGAGGAAGAGAAATATTTTCCATGAGGATGTGTCTAAAAGATTATCCATGTCAAGGTGGAATGATTCATACACTCTTACAACACACAAGATCTTGAAATTAAATGACTATAAAACTTAGAGGAAAAACACTATAAATGATTGGAGTGACAAGCCTATAGAGACTAGTAACAATGAAGAATATGAGTACTTCAAAGAGTACCAAAGAATAATACTAATAAAAACATGTGATACACCCCAATATACATGACAACAAGGTTATAATGTTTTATATTTCTATGTATATAGATGACACCTCGTTACATGTAGCTTTTTATTTCAATTAATCCCGTAGGAAGAATAACATATTCCTCCTTTTCTCAAACAATTCATGTACCCAAACATAAAATATTTTGGCTCCATTGAAACTTAATTATCAAAAAAGGGTAATCACCATCAAAAATTTTTTGGTAAATTTAATCTCTCTTCAATTTTTTAAGTCTAAATCACCTGTGCATCAAAAAGTAATCAAGGCATGTGTATAAGTCTATCTACTATGAAACAAACACATAGTCTAAATCACGTATGCATCAAGAAGTAATCAAGGCATGTGTATAAGTCTATCTAGCTCACTATGAAACAAACACATATGTTTGAGCTAAAGATATAAGGATAACGTTCACTTATGGTATAATATAAATAATATTGAGCTAAAGATATAAGGATAACATTCACTTATGGTATAATATAAATAATACCTCTCTTGACTCGAAAAACCATTGATTTGAACATGAACATAAAATGATTTGACTTCCAAATATTAATTCTCCTTATGCTACTTAAAAAATGAACTAAAGTCTTTTAAGAGACATTTTAGATGAAGATTGAGGATCTTTAAGTGGATCTGGAACTCCTTGTGGATGTTAGGTTTCCATTAGACATATGATATTCAAAGGCAAGATTATGTCATGTTCTAACTTAGGTTGCATTTGGTCCCAAGCTCTTGGTGAAAAACAAGTTATGCACTACTACATTTTAAATCTTTAAGGGCGGTTTTTTTCCATCATTAAAAGTGGAAATAGGGATTGTTTCAGACATAGATGTCACTAAAAATATAGCCTCCAAAAATATAAAATTATAAAAAATATGATCTAATGGTGGTTTAATTGAAGAGTTTTAAGCCACCCCTAAAAGTCCCTCTAGGGGGAGGGGTTAACCATCCACAAAGTACTTTTCAGAATGGTTCAAAAACATCCCCAAAGGCACTTTTAGGGGTAGTTCAAACATCATCTCCTTAACACTGCGCCCACCCCCCCAAAAAAAGAAAGAAAAAAAGGCACTTTTAGGGGATCTTTAGAACCACCCCTAACAGTGCCTTTCCAGGTGGTTTTTAACTACTTTTAAAACTCCTTTTAGGGATGGTTCTTAAACTATTGTTAAAATGCCCTTTTTCTAGCAACATTGCTTTTGAAAGTGATTTTTTTATAGCAATGGTTATGTGAAAACCACCACCAAAAGTACCTATGGAGGTAGTTCAAAACTACCCCCAAAAGTTTCTTTGGGGATGATTCAAAACCAACACTAAAATGGTATAGGGGCTATAAAAAATAGTGTCAAAGGGACCTAGACACTATTTCAAGGACCCGTCATCTATCTAAGTGTAGAGTCTACAAGGCCTTTATGTGGCATAGGTTGGAGAGAATTACTAACAACTAAGTAAGTAGCTAGTAAGAAGCTTGAAACTTTATAGGAAGAAGAATGGATAAAGCAAGAGAAACTAGAGATAATAAAAAAAGGTACAAAGAGGTGGCCTTGGTCCCATATGAGGATTTTGTACAAAAGGATCTAGAGCAATGGAAACTCTTTGCATGGATGGTGTGTCATTACATGCATATTGGCAAGCCATGGCTGCTACATTGTCTCATGCATGGCTTTGACAAGTGAACTAGAAATAAATAGTCACCATAGATCTCATATTGTATGAGTTGTCTCTACAATCACCACTTGTTCAAGTTCTAGCTAATCCAACCTCAAGAGTAGAAGCTAGATCAAATAACAGTGGTTGCATTAGATGACACAAACTTTTAGTACAAATTTACAAGCCCATTTCCCACAAAAGCATTAGATTCAAATTCATTTCTTATTGCATAACTATGGCTATGCGTATCTAGTTCTCAAGTCAATAAATCAAGACACGTGGGAAAAACAGTGAATGTGGTGATTGAGTCACGCATTTTGCCCTAGAATTTCATTTATTTAAACAATTCCAAGGCTTCTTGAGGGTGACCATTATAGGAATAACTATCAATAGTTGCATTCCATGACACAAACTTCTAGTGCAAGTTTACATGCCCATTGCTCACAAAAGAATTAGATTCAAATTCATTTCTTATTGCATAACCATGGATTTGCTTACCCTTTTCTCAAGCAAATAAATCAACACAATCAGGAAAAACACTTAATATGGTGACTGAGTTGTGTAATGCACCCTAGAATCACTTTTGGGCATATGTCACAAAAAATCCAACTTCTGTCAAATACATAATTTTCAAAATTCCTCCGACTTTGCTCATTAAAACTCTGATACCAACTTAAATATTCCTTGTATATGAAACAATATGAAATCCCAACAACAACATGCCATACAATACATAATTTATAATAACATGCATAAGTATACCACAATATGCTTGTGCACTGATATGAAAATCCACTGACTTGATTTGCAAATAATTTAGGCGTAAATTGCCTTAACTTAAATTATAAAGCATAAAAGCACAATTTAAAGGCTAAATTGAAGAAATGCACAACAGAAAGAATAAAGAGACAAGATAAGAAGGTTGATAATGAAGTTCATCCATCTTGGGCTACATCTTCGGGCCAGCTTCAACTGCGCAACCGCTCTATTAATGATGTCAAATGCTTAATTACATCAATGGTTTCCAACCTGCACAAAATATATCGTTGGCCTCTTTAGGAAGGATGCAACATGATTGGGAATAACTTTCCCATCACTTCCTACAGTAAAAAGGGCTTGAAAATGATTGGTTCTTTAATTATACAGGAAACACATCTGTATAATAATGAATACTCAGCAAAAAACTTTCAATGAAAAGTCCTTGGCTTGTTGCAATGCTTTAATAGCCTAGAAAAAACCCTTTCCCAATCTTGGTTTGCCAAAATTGGCTTACAAAACCCACTTCTTCAAAGTTTTATGCAGGAAATACTTTTGCATAAAAACAAATTGTAGCAATTTCTTTACCAATCCACACTCGTGGTGTAATGGTAAAGTCGTGTGAATATACGGTAAAGGTTGGCAGTTCAAATACCGTACCCATTGGGATTTCGGTTCATCCAAAATATATTACAAAATTACCAAATCATGTATAATTGTATCTGGAACTTATTATAAGTCTTATGGTGGGTGTGTTGGTTAAATATATATTGCTTGTTGGGCCGAGATTGCGGGATCAAGCCCATGGATCCCTGCCTTTGGTATATCGTTACAACTAAATGACTTTAAAGAAAACTTTGTGTCTTATCCATAGTAAGTTCCATCCATGGTCCATTTGTAAAATGATTGGTTGTTGGCGCAGAGGTCGGGGGTTTGATCCACACTTTGACCGTTCCAAAGTTGATAAGGCCCTTTTGGGAAAATTGAGCATGTCAAGTGGTGACCCTTGGTTAACCCACATGGAAACCACGTCCTTGCACAGTCAACTGCCTGCATAATCCTGCCACGCCTCAATCGTATTGTCTAGTCAACATGTCATGTTAGCATTCATATTGTCCAGTTAGCATGCCATGTCAGCATCTGTAGAACCCATTCAGCCTACCACGTCAATATATGTACAGCCCAATCAACATGCCACATCATCATCCATACACCTAGTCAACATGCCATATCAGCATATGTACGGTCCAATTAGCATGCCATGTTAGCATATGTACGATCCAGTCAACATGGCACGTCAACATTYGTACAATTCAATCARCATGCCACGTCAACATCCATATGGTCCARTCGACATGCCACATCAACATATATACTTCCACATGTCACATATGTACTTCCATGTGTCACATTTGTACTTCCATGTGTCACATATGTACTACCATGTGTTAGTCTCTAATGATGCCACGTGTCATCCCTTTCATAATTTTTGCATGCTTGGCCAAAACTTTAGAACACGATAACTTTCTCATACGACATCCATTTGATCTCGTTCAAGAATTGTTGGAAATCTCTCCTTGAGCTCTTTTCCATGAGTACATTTAGATCCACTTGGATTGAACCTACCCACAAAAAGAAACTTTTGGTCTGCAAAAAGTATACATACATGGTTTGACTTGTCTCTCTAATTTGTACACTTTCAAAAGCATAAAAACACTATGTTGCATATAAGTGATGTTATAACAAGTCATCACCTGTACAATTTGTCCTTCTAAGGGTTTCATACACAACATGTGAGGTCTACAACAATGGAATTAAATAGCTTTGGATATGTGTTACCCATTTCTTACCAAACCCGGCTAATGGATCTCCATTTTGGGTTTCTCCTCTTGGGTTGATGGTGCTTGAACAACTATTTCATGTCTGCTACCTCTTTCTTCATGGGTGCATACACATGGAATTTCTTTCCCTGCTTTAGACAAAGTTGTGGATGAAGTTTCCATCATTTGTCAATCTAATGACCAATCATATTGCAATGAGTGCAATAATTCTTTGACCGCAAGTCTTGCTTTCCATGCTCCACATTCATGTCTTGGAGTGGTCTTTATGTATTGCCTCCTTCCTGGTAGACATGACTTTCTTGTACAAGGACTTTCTCTTCCAACATTTGGCAACACAATGGTTATGTAATCCACAAAACGTACATGGATACTTATACCATAAACTCTATTTCTCATTACCATTCTTCTTATAATCAAAGAATGCATTGGAATAATCCAGTCTATTATACCTTTCATGGTGATTCTTGTTGCAAGTTAGCCGAAAATTCTATAATGGATTAGACTTTTCTCTTGAAGCATTTCTTGCTTCAACAACCTTGGATCATTCTTCAACTTCTCCTTTTCCATATCCCAAACCTGCATAGTGAGGTATTTCACAATCTCTATGGCATTAGCCATTAATTCCAAGCCCCTTTCAATCATAACCCATCTTGGTTAGTATCTTAAAACCAATACCATGATAAAATGATGACTCACTTACACTACATACCTCATGGACAGATTGTGAATCTATGGCAGAAGACAGTCTTCTTGGCATGGTAGACTCTTCTTCCTCCTCCACTCTTTCAACTTTCTGAAGCTTTGCTAAAAGTTCATCCTTGGCTTGCAATTCAAGTTGCAACTTTTGTTTCTCATCCTCAGAGACTCACAATAACCTTCTCAATTCATAATTCTCTTTGTGAATCTATTGGTTAATCTCTTCAAGTTCCTGAAGTCTTTCTCACTTCAAATCTTTTCCCATGATTGTCCTTTTGCAACCTACTCTTCAAAATGCAAATCCGGTCAAACCTGCTATGATACCAAACTTGATCTGAAAATCCACTGACTTGATTTGAAAATAATTTAAGTGTAAATTATCTTAACTTAAATTATAAAGCTTAAAGGCGCAATTTAAATGCTAAATTGAATAAATGCACTACAGAAAGAATAAAGAGACAAGACAAGAAGGTTGATAACAGAGTTCACCCATCTTGGGATACATCTCTGGACCCGCTTCAACCGCGCAATCACTCCATCAATTATGTAAAATGCTTAATTACATCAAATGGTCTCCAACCTGCACAAAATTTGTCTTTGGCCTCTTTAGGAAGGTTGCAACATGCTTGGGAACAACTTTCCCTTCTCTTCCTATAGTAAAAAGGCTTCAATTATACAGGAAACACATCTGTATAATAATGAATACTCAGCAAAAACCTTTCAATGGCAAGGCCTAGCAAAAATCCGTTCAATGCTTGGTCCTAATGAAATGGTTTAATAACCTAGAAAAAACCCTTTCCCACTCTTGGTTTTCCAAAAATGGCTTACAAAGCCCACTTCTTCAAAGTTTTATGCAGGAAATACTTCTGCAAAAAAATAATTTGAAGCAATTTCTTTACCAATCCGCACTTGTGTATAATGGTAAAGTCATGTGAATATATGGTAAAGGTTGGCAGTTCAAATCGCACGCCCTTTGGGATTTCAGACCATCCAAAATATATTGAAAACTTACCAAATCAAATATAATTATATCTGGAAGCTATTACAAGTCTTATAGTGGGAACGTTGGTTAAATATATATTGTTTTTTGGGCAGAGTTCGCAAGGTCAAGCCCACAGATCTTCGCCTTTGGTATATCATTACAACTGAACGACTTTAAATAAAATTGTGTGGCTTATCCATAGTAAGTTCCATCCATGGTCCATTGGTAAAATGGTTGGTTTTTGGTGGTGAGGTCGGGGGTTCGATCCACCCACCAACCGTTTTGGAGATGATCAGGCCCTTTTGGCAAAATAGGGCCTGCCACGTGGCTACCCTTGATTGGCCCATATGGCAACCACGTCCTTGCGCAGTCAACTTCTTGCGTTAGCATGCCACATCATCATCCATACTATCCATTCAACCTACCATGTCAGCATCCATATTGTCCAGTCAACATTCCATGTCATCATCCATACATCCCAATCATCTTGCCACATCAACAACCATACATCCCAATGAGCATGCCACGTCAACATCCATATGGTCCAGTCAGGATGCCACATCCGCATCTGTATGGTTCATTCATCATGCCACGTGAGCATCTGTATGGTCCAGTCAGCTTCAATATTACCACATCTCATGTTTGTAATGCCATGTGTCATGGTCGTACTACCACGTGTCAGTCTCTAGTGATGCCACATGTCATCCCTTTCAACATTTTTGCTTGTTTGGCCAAAACTTTAGAACACAATAACTTTCTCATACGACATCGTTTTGAGCCCATTCAAGTGTTGTTAGAAATCTCTCGTCAATCTCTTCAACATGAGTACATTTACATATGAATTCTAGAATGTGATTTTTTTGGTCAAAGATCCACCTAGATCATGCACAACAACAAAAATTAAGCATTTATATAAATACACATAATACTAAGCAAATAAACACATAACATAGCACTTATCTTTATGTAAAATCGTCGATTGGTTGTAGACCTCAGACGTTCCTCTCATCCATAGACATTGTTGTTCTAGAACTCTCAATAGCAGGTCACCCCTGAGATGGGGATATGTCTCCACCAGGGCAAAGAATACCTAACCCAAATATGGTCCAATGGTCAACACAACAATGGCTAGGACAAGGTACCAACTCTAGCAATAGTTCCAACCCACAACCTCTAATTTCCCACATCATGCACAACCCAAGGAAATGTACCCCCTTCTTTGCACCACATTCCCTCAGGTTGTCCCATTCCCTTCCAAGGCTCCAGTATAGGCCAGCCAAGAAGAGTCAGATCTCTCTAGCTCCATAAAATCAAGTTTTCATAATGGAGTCTCTGGGCACCCTCCATGCCTCGCGCTCAGGGAAACCTTTTTCAAAACATTCTCCATTAAGGGCTCCAACCTTCCCCAAGGAAACCCAAGGAGAATTTTACACCCCAATCTACCCAAGATTCATAGGGCTCACAAGGTAACAAGGTCAAAATGACTCCTTAGCTCACACCCTACAAGTAATGGTAAGAATTTATGGAATGAATGAGAATGGATCCCTTTTCCTCTAAATCCAAACATTATATATTCATGTTCTCTTTTTCTCAAGTGGAACTCAAAGAAATACTCACCCACCACTTGAGAACTTAGGATAAAAACATAACTTAAGACTTAGGACTTAGAAATGTATTATTATATTCTTGGGTTTAAGCACCCTTGACTTATCCCCTTTCCTTAACCCCTTATCCCCCTTTCCCTCTCATGGAGTCTTATTCCCCCATACTCTCTTGTCTGACTTAGTCTACAACAATGATGTATTTTATTAATATCATGAGTGTGATTATAATGTACAATGTTAAGCTCAATGGCCTTTTAGCATATAGGCTCTCCGGCCTAATATAACATAGGAACTCTGGCCTAAAACATATATGCATAGGCACTCTAGCCCAAAAACCATATTGTCTCACTGGCCTATAAAAGAATATGTACCTTTACAACCTAGGGTATTACATTCCTCTCCCCCTTATTTGTGCATTCTCCTCGGTGCATTATCTACAAATGTACAATAAAAAAATTCCAACATCTTCAAAAATTTGTGGATAGTCTTCCCACATGGCATCCTCATGCTCCCATGTAGCATCTTCAAGACCGTAATAGGTCCACTAAATATTTACCAATCCTATGGATCGATTCTAGAGCACCTTGACTTTCTTGTCCAATATGTGCACCAACTGTACCTAGAAGTCTCCCTCCTTCTCCACCTGGATCACATTCCAATCAATTAAATGGTTATCATCAAGCACATACTTATTAAGCAAAGACACATGAAACACATTATGGATGCACATGGATGTAGGAAGTGCAAGCATGTATGCAACCTAACCAATCCTCTCTGGGATTTCAAATGATCCACAATATCTTGTTGCTATTTTTGGGTAGCTTCCCAATTTCAATGAACTATTTTTCTCCTTTACTTTCAAGAAAACATGCTCACCCACTTTGAATTCTTTGTGTGTTCTACCTTTGTCCGCATAAATTTTCTTTTTGTCTTGTGCAACCTTTAAATTATGTTTTATTGTCACCATATTCTCTTCCATTTCCCTTAGCAACTCTGGCCCAATGATGGCTCTGTCAACTGGGTTATCCCAACTCACAAGTGTGTTGCACTTCCTATCATACAAGGCTTCAAATGGGCTCATCTCAAATATGTTTGATATCCATTATTATAAGCAAATTCCATTAAATTCATATAGTCTTCACATTTTGATGTCTTATCCATCACATATGTGACACACCTTTTTCCATTTCCATGGCTTAATCGCTCTTAAAAAAAAACTATAACACCACTTTGTACATAGCTCATACTGACATTATAGTAATAACATGCATTTGATCAAGAAATTCAATTAAACTCAGAGTAAACATAAGATTTACTGCTATAATCAACAATCAATAGTATTAACATTTAAATTGATATACACAACAGAATACATGAATAAACATCATCTGATACTTATCTTCGAAACAGTGGTAGATTCCACCAACTATGTGCAGGCCTTCCACGAACCTCCCAACCTTAGACCGCACTGCTCATCAGCTCAGTAGTGGGTCACCCCCGAGCTGGGACTAAGCTCCACCCCAAGGCAAGGAATCCTAGGCTAGGTTGAGGTTACAGGGAAAACAACATAGAAAACCAGAAGGATTCTTCCCAAGATGCCATCTCACGCCCACTACTACCAGACTCTCATTCCCCACATGCCTATTCCGCCCGGGAGTATACACCTTCACAAGCACAGTCCATCGGTGATAATATCCCTCTCTGGGTCTCGGCAACATGCCAGATCAGGAAGTCTCAAAGCCCTAAGCTGGTGCTAGACATTCTCTGGAAGAAACCACTTCCCAACAAACTCTCTCACCTGGAGAGAATTTCTCATAGGCCTGACAACCTGCCTCTTCCAACAACAGTCACCTCTCTCACCTGGAGAGAGGTCATACACAGGTTTAATCACAACTTGCACTGTCCAGCAAGCCACATGCAGTCCAGCTCTGCGCGGCCACCACAACCAACCAGAAAACAAACACGGGCTTCCCAAACAGGTTTAGCAATGGCGCAAGGTCTCACAGTGTTGGTTCTCGGAAACGTGTGACAAGCAATCCACGTAGGGAATGACACAGGTTCCACGGCTCATAACGGAGAGGGTGAACCCGACCTTTTCAGAAACAAACACAGGCTTCTCAGCTTGTAGAACAGAGGATATACACAGTTTTTCAGAGCCAAACACAGGCTTTTCAGGTCACAGGGAAGCACGAGGGTTCTCTGCAAAGCTCGGGTCGGTCGTACTACTTAGAGCTCCATACACGCTCAGGCAGTCGGGTGGAATGGGCGAGGAATCCCTCTCATGGATCATCTTGGTCATTTTATTCACATGCACCAGGGTTGACACTTGTCACCCATGGAACTCCATGCATTCCATTCAACATGCATTCCTTCCCATTTGGTAGTCCCTCGTCCTTCCCCAAGAACTCAGGATAAAACGTCACATTCACATAATTCATGTGGATTTTTGGAATAATAATAAAATATTATTCTCAAGGACTTAAGCCCCTAGGATCAACACTTAGCCCCTCTTCCCACCTTCCAACCCCTAATTCCTTGCCCACTCTGTGGAAGCTCAGTTCCCCATCACTCATTCATCGTGGTCGGTCTGCACACAACGATGTCTATATTTTATTAATGTGTTGCATACATACATATACAAAATCAGGCCCTTGGCCTACAACCCTTAGGCTCTCTGGACTAACAATCACATAAGCCCACAAGATTATACAAACTTGGCTCTCCATCCTACAACACATATTTAAAATTCATTTCATAAACCAGATTTACAAAGACTCGGTCTTGGGGACACTACAATTCCCCTCCCCTTATTTCTCCACTGTCCTCAGTGCAACTTTACACTGTTTCTGCAAGCTTTTCAAAATTTTCAAAAAGATGCGGGTACTCTGTCCGCATAACATCTTCATGCTCCCATGTCACGTCCTCAAGACCGTACTAGGTCCACTGGACCTTTACAAGCTCTATGGCTCGATTCCAGAGTTGTTTTTTTTTCCTGTCCAATATGCGCACATGATGCACTTGCAGGACACCTTCTGGTTCCACCTTCCACTTCAATCATGTGCGATTGAAATTTTGCCTGCTTGTTGTCCAGGGCTGCGTAGATCCTCAACATTCTGCTGCCCATGTCCTCCACTGTTTCAACTTGTTGAACCGTATGGACAGCTCTGGCTTTGCCATTTTTATGGGGACAATCCCTGTACTTGTGGTTTCCTTGACAGCCCCAACACTGAATGGGCATTTGTCTCTGCCTTTGTTCTCCCTCTTCAGTCATTCTCGGCTCTCTAAATGATGGTTGTCCTTGAAGACTGTTTCTGAAAAAGGAAGGCTTGTTTCCCTTCTGCCTCTATTCCTTCTTAAACTTCCTCTGATCATTCCAAGCCTTCTGAAGGATAGGCCTTTCTCCTTGCTATTCATACAAGCATTTTTCCCTTCTTATGGTTTCTTCCATGGTCTTAGGATTGTCATACTGAATCTTGTCACCCATGGAAGGTGGCAGTCCACTCAGATATCTCTGAATCTTGACAGCCTCGTCTTTGATGAATGGAACATACTTCAGTAGTTCCAGAAAACTTCGTTCATACTCATCAATAGTCATGTTGCCTATCTTGAGTTCAAAGAACTCCTTCATCTTTCTGTCATAGTATCTTTTAGTCAGGTATTTCTTCTCGAAATACCTCTTAAATTCCTTCCAAGTGACTTCTTTCTCTCTGATGTGCTGCACCTGCACAAACTGATCCCACCACATGAATGTTTTTCCTTTTAGTTGATACATTGCAATTCTTCCTTCTGCATGGAAGGAATAATTCTGCAGTTGGAAATATTTCCTCATGCCAAGCAACCATGTCTCGGCATATTCCTCCTTCTTATGTTATCCATCGAATGTTGGAGGATTAATCTTGTTCATCTCCCCTTTCAATTCATCCCTTCCATATTTCTGGTGTTTTCTGGTAGGAGGCGAGCTTGAACTGCTGTGTGCCCCCCTACTAGAATGTCTTTGGGAGCGACTAAGATGTCTGCTACCACTCCTCGACCTCCTTCTCCTCTCGAGAGTCCTGACGCTTCTTGATCTCATTCTTCTCTCAAGGGTTCTACGACCCTCTGTCTTACTTGAGTCTCTTCCCTTTTCGAGTTTCCTCTCTATTCTTTCCAGGTTCTTCAACAATTTTAAGTTGAATTCACCCTATCGATCCTTGGCTTTCATGAGCTTTCGGCTATCAGCTCGACGAGCCTGGGCATCTCTTTGCAATCCTTCAATGGTTTTCATTATGTGTCCTTCCTTATCCTTCTCTTTTCCGTGCCCATTGGAGTTCGATCCTTCCACTTCCACATTGACATCCTTTCCTTCCCGTTCATCTTTTGTTTCAGAGGCAATCTGCACCTCTTCCAATTCCATACTTGGGGTCAATTTTCGGTTGGTGTCCTGACACCCGTTGAACTCTGCACACACAACGTGTAGTCAACCGAAGTTTGTCAGGCCTTAGACCCTTAATAAAATCACAATAATCATAAACCAACGCGAGTGAGAAAACGTTTTGACTTCACGAAGTTTTCTGAGCTCTATCGGCTCTACAAATTTTGGGACTTCAGGACTTCGGGGTTTTTGTGTATGAGGCTCACACACTCACTTTCGGGACTTTCGGTTTCAGGTCTTCGGTACCCGGGAATTCACGATGTAGTGACTCCCAACCTCTTGTCACTCCTATCCCCAAAATCCGATACACGGTTTCTTGTACGAGATCCAACGATCCTCGATGAGTTGGATCTAACGGTCCAGATCCTTTCGGGATTTCATGACCAGAAATTCACGATGCAACAACTTCCACTCTTTATCGCCTCAATTCTCAAATTTTGAAAATTCAGTTTCCTTGCTCTCCGGGCCCACAACACAGTTGTCGCCCTTAAAACCTGTTACGGTTCTTCAGTCTCCAATGGCTTCGGAACTTCGGAACTTCGGGACTTCGGGTTTTCGGTACCCGAAAGTTCACTATGTAGCGACTTCCAACTCCTTGTCACTACAATCCCCAAAATCCGAAATTCCGATTTACTTTATTCTCCGGGCCCACATCACAGCTGTCGCCCTTAACCGCAGTGGCGCATGGCACGTTCTGGAGGGTCCACGTCACTTTGGTGATGTCATCGGGTCCCACCACTCTCGCTTCTCTTCTCGACCCACTGGCACGTGATACACACCCATGTGTCCACGTCCATTCCAAATGAAATCCAACGGTCAGATCTTTCTCAGATCTACGACGCAGATCCTTTCGGCGTTTCGAGATTTCAGATTTTTAGTTTTTTGGTGACCGGGAGTTCGCGACTTGTGACAATGAGGGATCTTGCCCTTTGGTTTCCTAGATGTCAAAATGTCGACCGGAAGCCATGTGTCCCTCCGATAGACGGTCCTCACGATTTTGGGATTTCGCGTATTGCGATTCCCACACTCCTGTGTAATTCAAAAGGGATTTTAATCCCTGCGCACAATTTCCTGATACGATGGTCACGAGGGTTCACCTTCCCTCCCGATCAGATCCTAAGGCTCCAACACTGTTGTTGTGGAGTCCTCTCTCCCTGTGGACATAGACACAACCGGATGCAGTTTCGCACACCGTTATACCTCCTGAGCTTACCAGGGTTCAAAATTGGTCTTCCAGACATAATTTCTCCTCACACCCTCAGTCCAAAGTCCACTCAACTGGCCCATCTAGACTCAATGTTGAAACCTTGGCTCTGATACCAATTTGTGATGCACCTTTTTCCATTTCCAAGGCTTAATCACTCTTAAAAAAAAACTATAACACCACTTTGTACATAGCTCATACCGACATTATAGTAATAACATGCATTTAATCAAGAAATTCAATTAAACTCAGAGTAAACATAAGATTTACTGCTATAATCAGCAATCAATAGTATTAACATTTAAATTGATATACACAACGGAATACATGAATAAACATCATTTGATACTTATCTTCGAAACAATGGTAGATTCCACCAACCATGTGTAGGCCTTCCACAAACCTCCCAGCCTTAGACCGCACTGCTCATAAGCTCAGCAGTGGGTCACCCTCGAGCTGGGACTAAGCTCCACCCCAAGGCAAGGAATCCTAGGCTAGGCTGAGGTTACAGGGAAAACATCACAGAAAACCGGAAGGATTCTTCCCAAGATGCCATCTTACGCCCACTATTACCAGACTCTCATTCCCCACATGCCTGTTTCGTCCAGGAGTATACACGTTCACAAGCACAGTCCCCATGTTCCATTCAGCATGCATTCCTTCCCATTTGGCAGTCCCTCGTCCTTCCCCAAGAACTTAGGATAAAACGTCACATTCACATAATTCATGTGGCTTTTTGGAATAATAATAAAATATTATTCTCAAGGACTTAAGCCCCTAGGCTCAACACTTAGCCCCTCTTCCCACCTTCCAGCCCCTAATTCCTTGCCCACTCTGTGGAAGCTCAGTCCCCCATCACTCATTCATTGTGGTCGGTCTGCACACGGCGGTGTCTATATTTCATTAATGTGTTGCATACATATAGATACAAAATCAGGCCCTTGGCCTACAACCCTTAGGCTCTCTGGCCTAACAATCACATAAGCCCACAGGCTTATACAAACTTGGCTCTCCAACCTACAACACATATTTACAATTCATTTCATAAACTAGATTTACAAAGATTCGGTCTTGGGGATACTACAACATACATCATAAACATATCATATATCACTTTATTCACCCTCTATTTTTTCCCATTTGAATATGAGTGATATATTGTGCTAAAATTTAAATTTGTCCCAAATCCTTTAAGTAATCCCTTCCAAAAATTTGATGTGAACCTGGGATCTCTGTCAAAAACAATTGCTTTAGGCACACCATGTATCTTGACAATTTTCCTCATTTAAATATTAGTAATGTTGGCTTCCTTGTGAGTTAGCTTCACTAAAATAAAATGGGCAGCCTTAGTTAATTTATCCACCACTACCATGATGGAATTACATTTCCTTACATTCCTAGGCAGTTCAATAATGTAATCAATTGTAACAACTTCCCATTATCACTAAGGAATGGGAAATGGTTGTATAAATCCAACTGGATCTCTATGCTCGGCCTTTACCTTTTGACATTATAGACATATGGCTATGTAATCAACCACCTCTTTCTTCATGTTTGGCCCAAAATATTATGATATCTTGGAGCTGCAATTGTTTTATGATATCTTGGTTGCCCAACATAAGGTACATTATGCATTTCTCTCAACAGTAATTTTTTTAGCCCTTGATATGTTGGCACAAATACTTTTCCCCTGTACATGAGGACTCCATCCTCTTTCAGCTCATAATCCTTAAATTTATGTTGATAATTACCTTGTTGTGATGCTTCTTTTATTTGTAAATAGTTTTGATATGAATTTGCAGCTTCTAAATTTTGTCTATTAAATCATACTTATACATGATAATGGTTGTAGCATGCATCTCATGCACTCTCTTGCTGAGTGCAAAAACCACTTTATTTTCCTTCCCTTTGATATGTTTGATATCAAAATCATATTCACTAAGGAATTCCAACGATCTAACTTGTTTGGAATTCAAGGTTGGTTGTCCAAACAAATATTTTAGACCACTATGGTCCATCCTCAACTCAAATATTTTTTCCATAAGATAATGGCTCCATATATTTAAGGCATGAACTATGGTTTTGTAATGTCCCCCACCTCTTGATGAAGAGTTTTGGGAAGACTTAGTGGTCTAGGCATCCCCACTAGGCCATAGTCTCACATAGAGGGGAAAAGTCAACCAAACTAATGTTATATTTTTAAGTTGACTTAGTGAAAAGGTGAAAAGAGTTAAAAAGGTAACTAAATGAAGAAATAGAAGCGTTGGAGGTTGAGTTATGAGTTAACCCTAGGGGCTAACTTAACTCAACAGGGAAAAAAAAAAAAGAGGGCTAGGGCGCACCTCTCAAATGATATTGGATATTTGATCTTGCTTGTTGATGCTCTTGAGCATATAGTTTTGAGGGTTTTGATATTACAAACCCTAGTGAACAACTCAGTGGTGAAATATTCCACTCACCTTGTTCCAAGCTTGGTCTCGGGGATGAAATAATCCACCCACACCATTCTACATCCATCATTGATTTATGAGGATTAGCAGGGTCGTACCAGTTGGATCAACAGGGTCGTACCAGTTAGGGTTTCCAGCAGGGGCACACTATTGGATGAATAAGAGTTCGATCTAGCCTATTGGAGAAGATTTGGAGGGTTTCAACATTAGGGTTTTTCTTGCAGGCCCTAACTCATCAATTTGGAGGCTTCTTTGAGGAGTTATCATGTCCCTGTCATTTGTCTGCAGGTTGGGACGATTTCAAGAGGAAGAGGATGATTTGGTGATTCAGTGTTTCTCAGATATAGAAGGCCATAGGCTAGATCTGACTTTGAAACTTCTCTCAGGGGTCTGTGGTTGCCCGATCTATCGTCCTAGAGATTTTTAGGTGATTCACAACCCTTATTCAACTAGGCCAAATTATTGGCCATATTCAAGGTTTCAGGAGGGTCGTACCAGTTTAGGGTTTCTGCAGTTTGAGGAGGAAGCTTCAGTGTTTGATGCTCCATACTTCAAGGGAGGATATTGTTGCCTTGATCTATCATTGGGAGGATTTTAGCAACATTTGGGGGTCTTCATCTTCAGGAGAGGTCGTACCGGCAACTTGAGGGTTAGGCTAAAACCCTAGTTTTGCAGTCGAGCGTTCATCTTCTATTGCAGCCTTTGGGAGGCTTGAATTGTATCTCCGGGAGCATTTTGTATGCAACTCTATTATTGTCTTGAAGCCATCTGAAGCTATTCCAGATCTTCTTCTCTATTTGTATCAGGTGCTTTCTTTCTTATAATAAAGTTCAGATCTTGTTTGTGGTTCCTATCTTATGTGTTGTTGATGATCTTCATATGATTGCAATGAGTCTTGTATAATTTGTGGTTGAATAACTGAATAAACCCTAAGGCCAAAATGTTCATGGCCAACCTGCATACACAACAATTAACAATCAAATTGATGGATTAGTTAGTTTCGAGCAAAATTAGCTTAGGAACATTCTGATGTCGAAGCCTTGATCCTCAAACTACGAGGATTAAGCGGATCTGATACTGATATTATCTTTATGGGAAGAAAGGAAGAAGCTTTATACCATGAAATAGTGTAATGTCCCCACTTTGGGACATCATCGCAGTCGATGAGGTTTATGATGAACGAGTATCCAGGAGAGTCTGACCTGTAATCTGAGGATTATTGAGAGCGTATGTGGTCGGTGGCCTACTCATCATATATCATCATTTATGAGCCATTAAAAGCGCAGGGTTAGCTTTGTTTCCATTACATTCAGTGAATTCCATTTGACTATTTTGAGCTATAAGAATCGATGGAAATTCACTGAAGAGTCATTTTGGGCACATTACTTGAAGGAACCTCTCGATTAATAATACCTCATTGGAATCGGGAGGAGAAAGCACTACATGATAGGATGGATAAGTGACTTTGTTGAGGGAAATACGAAAGAGGAGATAGACTTTTTGGGAGTAAAAGGTTAATTAATTAATTAGAGTGATTTAATTAATTAATTAAATAATAAAATGAAAGTGGCTTTGGAGAGGGACAAGGTGAGCCAAAAATTATAAAGGAAAGGCAAAGGGCCTCTACTCATTCATTCATGTATGATATCATTTGATATCCTTCTATACTATTGAGCCCAACATTAAGGGGTTTTGAGGTTTGACTTAGTATAGCCCTAGAAGGACGATTCGGTGGTGAAAAGATTCCACCTAGATTGTCCCCAACTTGGTCTCGGAGATGCAATAATCTTACACACCATTCTAGTCAGATCTACATCAATGCGGGAGGTTCTACACCGATACGAGCCTGAAGAAGCGTCCCATCTAGGGTTTCCAACAGAAATCTCTGAAGGTGGATTCTAGTGAGGAGAAAGGATTTTGGGAATTCTAGTTATTGGGTTTTCTTTGCAGGTGTTTTAGCATCATTCTTGGTGGTTTCAGGAGGCATTTCAGTGGCAGGATTAGTTGTATTGGCCGGTGGGGCGATTTCGAGGAGAGCGCACCATTATTTGGAGGTAACTAGATATAAGGATCTAGCAGGTATTTTTGATGATTTGAGCACTTTGGTATTCATTTTCATTCTCCGATCTATCATTCTAGTGGATTGGTAGAGATGTTGGAGGTATCTAGGAGAGAGTCCAAATTATTAGGGTTTCGATCATCCAGTGGGGCACACCATGCATTGATTTGAGATCCATAGGAGTTTGAGAAGTACTGGCTTTGGAATTTGAGCACACAGGTTGTCCTTATGATTGCAGTTGGCCTATTTCTTGGGGTGATTGGACATATTTGGATAGTAGGGCGGAAATATTGAGAAACTTCAGCATTAAATGAGGGCCGATGGCACTTTCCATCTTGAGGGTTTAGCATCCTTACGACCCAGATCTACTTGTTCGATCCCCATTTTATATCCATCCTTTGGAGGCTTCGCATTAGTCTTGTATTGGAGCATTTTGTGGCAACTCTGTGTCTATCTTAGCCATATTTGTTGACTTTGAATCGTATCCTTCATTATAGCGAGTTTCTCCCCATTTTTCTGCGTCCATAGTTTTGAGATGTTTTGGCTTTCTATCATATTGCATATGGTTGAGAGTATGTTCCATGGTTGTCTATTCTTGTTTATAGTTGCAATACACATATATAACATCAGTAAACCCTAAAACCAAGAGGCCATTGACAATGCAACACACCTAAACAAATAGATCAGCAAATTTTTTTGACGAAATACCACAACTAGTAAAGTTTTAAAAGACACCAAAAGCATGATGATCATGCATAATGGCTTGGGATCTTTACAAGCAGGCGGAAATGGAAGATTTAGGGAGTTGGCAAAGTGACCCGCAGGGCTTGGCTTACTTGGTAGCCAAATTCCGTAAAACCCTAAACCATACAGAAAGCATCATGGTCCATCATTTACAGGAAAACCAGGAAACAAACCGGAAGGGACAAGCCGAAATCACTAAGACCTTGAAGAAGGTAGATGGGAATCTGAGGAAGATTGATGAGAACCAGACCTGGATAACCGAGGTATTGATGCAGAAGACTCATCATAGGAAAGACCACGAGGGCGTGAAGCATAGAGGTTCGTTGGATCCCATGGTGGAAACACATATGAAAAAGGCTCGGTCAGAGGAAGCCATGGAGAGATGCATACATGGACGAGATGGGTAGCAAAGGCTACCCACAGAATACTTTCCATATTCACGGATGAACAAATCTAACATGATAGTGGATGATTTGTTGAAGCCGAGATGTACAGTGCACCCGAGGGTACCATGACGGATATGATAATCCAGGCGGATGTCCTTGGATCATCTTGCCAATCAAGTTGGGAAATAAACCGAGGCTGAACCATAGAAGCAGCTATGAGCTTGAGATGAAGAGCAAGGAAGATGAAGTCCTACTTTGATGAATGCGACCAAGATAGCAGTAAGCATGGGGTACAAAAGATGGGCGGCTTATCTGTAGCTTAATCCCATGAGGAGATGGAAGCCATCAAGTTTGCCACTGTAGCCAAATGGAAAACTCATACGTTGGTGGTATCATGGGCTTACCACACTAGGCCCTGTCGGATATTGACCTATACATAGTTCACTTAGAGGCTCATTGAAAATTTGATCAAGGGGATCCTGAACTACACTTCAAGAGAACTCCTGCATTTCGGGTAGACATGAACCTTGAGGTATACATTGAAGAATTCCATGAGCTTGCAGTCATGGTGAAAGATATATCACAAACTCCGACTCGCTGATTCTCTTCATTGAAGGGTTGGGTAAGGATTTTAAGCCTACCAACCCCATGGCCGCCATTTGGAGGATATCAGGACCTAGGGCCGGTACTAAGAAGTTTGTGCCTAAAACCACCTCTTAACACAAGAAGGAAGAGATCGAGACCTCCAATGAACCAAGGAGGGCGTGACCCAAGGGGTTTGACAGGGGTCGTGGTAGAATGGATGAAAACACCATAAGGGAATTGAGGAGGAAACAACTTTCCTTCACTAAAATTACGGAACCCCTCACACAAATGCATGGATCGTGGTCAAGTGCACCATATAGAAGTAACTTTAGACAATGAAGAAGAGGAGTATTTAGTGGATACAAAACATAGAAATGACCTACAGAGAACAACAGAGGAGGGAGACCCCAAGACTTGTGATGCAGTGGGAGAAATCCACCTTGGCATCTATCAGGGGAGTGCCCAAATATAACACCTTACAGATGAGAGGAGAGTCTTGTGAGAAAAATGTCAGTGTTGATTGATGTGGGAGCTTCCACAACTTCATTGACTCATTGTTGCTACAGAGGAGGCATATACACACAGTTGAATTTGAAGGATTCAATGTGGAGGTAGAAAGTGGTAGTACTATGACCTGTGGCGGGTATTTATTCGAATTATACCAACACATTGGTGGGCATGGAAGCTGATGAGATATCTATGTGATGGACCTTCCAAATACTAACATCATCCCCACCTTGGAGTTCAATGGCTCAGTACATTGGGGCTATCACCACCAACGCTACAATACCATGGAGATGTCTTTTAAAAATGAGGGTGGACGAAGGTAGTACTTCGAGGCATGACAGTAATTTTGTCGAGAGTAGTGCTGTGAGAGGATGGAGGCCATATTTAGGAGGGAGGAGATAGTGTATGCATCAGAGTGTAGAATTTCAACATGTGTGGGCGAGCAGGGAAAGGTTCACTACACTCCAAAAAATCCAAGAGATCATTGACAAAAACAGTAAGATGTTTGGACCTATCCCACCAGGAGTGCCACCGAACCGAGGGTTTGAGCATCAACGATTTGGAAGCGAAGAGGAGCCAGCGGTCATCACCACCAAACAAGCATCAGAAGTATAAAGGCGAGATAGAGAAAGCCATCAAAAAACTTCTGGACATGGGACACATAAGGTCGAGCTCTAGCCCTTTCTTCTTTAGTGGTGTTGGTCAAGAAAAATTATGGAACCATGCACATGTGCATGACTTTCAAGCGTGACTTCATGCATGGTATCTTATACCAGAATTTAGTGAACAACTAGACAAACTACATCACGGTTGTCTATTCCCAGAAAATAAGCCCTTGCACAATTCCCCTCCAAGTATCAAATGAGGGAGAACCATCTCAAGGCTGCTTTCCAAGATGTCATTACCGATGCCGCTACTAAATTCCTTAGGCATTCCCCTTGGGTTAATAATGCTAACCCATTACATCTTGCATGAACCATGTTTTCAACAAACAATTGAGGAAGCATATGTTATTATTTTTGATGATTTTCTCATTTATAGCAAGGCGTGGGAGGAACACCTACAGCCCTGCAATTAAATTCATAATTCATGGAAGGCGATCATTATGCAGCTAGGACTCAAATGCGGTTTGGAGGCTAGCCTGGGAACTCTTCTGCCGGACACTGTTGGAGAAAAAGGAATGGAGTACATCAGGAGAAAATTAAATCCTTTATGGAGTTTCCTACTCCTAAGACACTCACAGGATTAAGGGGATTTCTATGCATATGCACTTATTACAGGAAATTTGTCAAGGGTTCTCTCAACTGCTACTGTGGGGTGAAACTGAAAAGGCTAAAATGGAGTGAGGAGGCAATTCATTTGACAAGATGAAAAGATTGATGGTCGTCTTGATCCTTAGCCCTCTTTCGGTTGTGCTACCTGGTTGAATGTGATGCTTTAGGATAAAGTACTTTAGAACATCTTGATGTAGAACATGCACCCTCTTGCCTATGAAAGCAGAAAAGCTCAGGACTTGAGCTACTTTACAACATTTATAACAAAGAAATATTGGCTATCATGCACGCACTAGAAAAATTCTGACAATACTTGGTAGGTGCACGGTTTGTGGTAAAATCATATCATAATAGTCTTAAGTACGTATTAGAATAGAAGGACTTAAATGAAAGCACAAGCTCGTTAAAGTAGATGCAATTTCAATTTGACATGAATTTGTCAAAGGGAAGAAACAATGTAATTGGTTGATGCATTGTCCAGGAGTCCATCCATTTATGCCATGACAAATGTATCAGTTGATTGGAAGGACCACTTGGTGATGGAGTATACAAAATACTCGGTTAAGCTGCAAGTAATGGACCAAATAGGTGCATTCCATTAACTTAGTTATTGATGGCCTCATCATACGAAATTCGTGTTTGGTTTCTTGGATGGACCTTGAACCAAAGTGTTGCGGAGCATGCTCTGATATTGACACCAAAAGGATTGAGTAAGACATACATGGAGTGAGGAGAGGTTCTCATGGAAAGGGGCCTTAAGAAGGGTACAATGAGGCATGCTCCAGAATTATTACCTTCGTGTTGATTAAGGTTAGTTGTCCATTGATGTCAACCCACTGAAGAAAGCACAGCAACACAAAGGTTTGGGTAATTGACTCAATAGTGATATGTCGGCTCATTATTGTTTTGTCTTTGTTGATAATATTTAAATATGGATGAACTCCAAAGTGGTCTACTTATGTTAAAAAGCCCTCACGGGAAGGCGCTTTGTGGAGTAAGAAAACCAATGATTAATTGTGAGGTATGAGATGAGCGAAAACATTTGTAATATCCTAGATGGATAGAGTTTGTCATGTCATTTTGATTGGTATGTGGAACGCCACATAAAACCTCACGGTTAGACAGTTAAATACGGAAAGTTGGAGACCCCGGGTTGGCCTAATGGATCCAAGTTTGTTTGATGAAGTAGTATGAGTTATGATATATTTTTAGGATATCTGATATATATGGATAGTACATGTCATCTACTTTACAGTAATTATGTAGATATAACACTCCTCAGTTTAGGAAGTTATACAGCCTTCTGAGATGAGACCCTCAGCTAAAAGAGTCCAGAAATGTATCATTTGGTTTAAGAGATTTTTAAAGGTAAATAATAGAAGTGGCAGTGATGAGTGTATTATAATGACAAGTGAAATACAAAATAAATTATTTCAATAGCTTCAAGACAAAATGGAGAATTAGAAGTGGACCCAACCCTAAAATAGGAAGAAGTGGGCCAGTATTTGAGAAATCACTTTTGAGGAAGCTACTTGGAGAATAAATAAAGAGGCAAGGCTCTCATTTGAATCACACTTGAGAATATTGAATATATATGTGTATGAGGTAACCAAGGATGTATAAACCGGAATTCCGAGTGAAGTTGAAGGGAAGGCCAAAATGCAAGGAAGGAAAATTATTTTGACGTTAGCACCCAAAATTTACTGTGTTCTGAGGTCATCTCTCATTTTATTGCTAATTTTTCTGTAATGATTAGGTCCACTTTGAAACTTTAAGTGGAAAACATATCCGATTATGCATGGTAAAATTTAAATCACGGGTGTTTATTTTGGGAGTTACACTCGTGGAAAATAGGGTTTGTGGTCAGATCCTAAAATTGACCAAAACTCAGTGTTTCAGTGCCGCGTCTCTTCTTCACCTTGCTCTCCAAATTTGTGAGACTAATCCTTTAGTTAGAAAGTACAGAAATTATACTTTTTGCATAGTTTCATATCAATTCATCAAATATTTTGTGTGGGCTTGCAGCCTCTACAAAGTCACTCTCTAAGATAAGCGAGGAATTGATAAGGTATGTCATTTTCTCAACTATTTTGAGAGGTTCCAAGTAGGACACTTGGATGAATTGCATAAAACACACTAAAAGAACATTATGGAGTTTCAAATATTTACTTCACAAGACTTAAGTTATAATTACTTCAAGTTAGGGTTGTTGACTAATCAAACTAGGCGTACAAAACTAAAAAAAGTTTGATGAAATGCTAGTCTCTTGTTTTAAAGTTAAAGGGTTTACTTGAGATGTGATCTTATAAACTGGTCTATTACGAATCTACAAATCAGATTTGGATGATGAAATTGATGAAGGCTTTTGGAACTTACGTACATGTTGAGTACATGGTTGAGACAAGTAGTTGATGAGTTGATGCCCCACCACGAGGTGTATAGTTGATGATGTTGAGTACATGTGATGAGTAGTTGACACATGATTGAAACACCTACTAGAGTACACCATTACGTTACTTTATGATGCGGAGGGTTAGAATTCAGAACAGTACATGGTTGGTTTCCCTTGTTTATGGTATAGGTTGATTACGGGTTAGAGATGCAGTTGATGCATGGTTGGTTATTGACACATGCTAAATTATAACTTTCAAATAGTCTGCCGTAGTGGTTCCACCATTTCTACTTCTTCCACTTTAAAGAACAGCACGATGAGGCAGGATAGGTGATTACGCTTAGGAGAACATTGGGGTTATAGCCTCATACTGGTCTTCCAAGAATTGAGGAGTTGGAGCTTCCCTCGGGTGCTAACTGAGAAACTAGAGGTTTGAGCCTCACTTAGTTAGGCTAGAAAACAAAGAATTTTGGTGCTTCCAATGAATGTAATTCTTCAAGACATATAAGAAAAACATTCCAGACTTTCAAAGTTTGGGTTTCCACGTAAAACTAACCGGTACCTGTGTATGTGTGTGATTGTTTATTTCCTACACTTGTTACCACTTTCATAATAATTCTACATTGATAACATTTGAAGAAAAAAGAACTACAAACCACTCTTGGAACCTTTCGATAATCAGCAATTGTGTGAGCAAGTTCCTTGAAGTGGTTTAGCCCTTTGAAGGTAGATCATCTCCAGTACCAACTCATATAAAAATGGAATACCACAATTTGATGGGCAGTATGTTTTTGGAGCATAAGGATGAAAGGCCTGCTCCCTGCAAGCTTACAGAGGAACTGTTTGGCAATCAATTTGTAGATGGAT
This sequence comes from Picea sitchensis, assembly GCA_010110895.2. Classification (NCBI taxonomy): domain Eukaryota; kingdom Viridiplantae; phylum Streptophyta; class Pinopsida; order Pinales; family Pinaceae; genus Picea; species Picea sitchensis. The sequence goes on from SNQJ01S0016190.1 coordinate 70,836, forward strand.
ACACAACAACAAAAGTTCCACCAACAAATGGCATGGTGAGCTTCGGTGGGGAATAATTCCCAAAGCCATAAATGCACTTTTGAATGGTCTTAGTGATGCAGTATTCACCAAAGTTACACAATGTAAATCTTCTAAAGAATATTTGGAAGGGCAAGCATCAAAATATTTATGAAGGAGATTCAAAGTCAAAAACAAACTGAAACTTATAGAGGATGGGTTAGAACAACTAAAATGAAGGAAGATGAATATAACACAACCTACTTCTTACGGAAACAGTAGCGTGAATCTGATCTACAGGTGGTAGAATAAATTGAAGAATATGTATTTGTTCAAAAGGTTATAATATCTCTTCCTATGAGATTCAACTGATATCGACTTTTAGAAGAAATATACTAGGTCAACAGTATAAGCATGGGCCGGCGCATGGAATCTTCACAACATATGCGAGGGTAAAGCTTTGAGCAGGGAAAATGGATGTAAAGAAGCATCCTTCAAAGCATCCAAAAGATCAAAACAAAAAGAACTAAATAAGAATATAGCAACAACCAGCGTCAGTATTGAAAAGTATTCCTTTAGATCAAAAAAAACAAACTAAAGAGGGCCAACGGTGTCACAGAGGTAAGATTCCTTTAATTTGTTTTGTGCTGAGTGACATTGATTAATTTTAATAAATCTATCTGAAAAGGGAAATGATGAAGTTCCTCAAAAGAGGAACAAACACAAGAACAAGAACTACAAAGAGAGTTTTTCAAGAAAAACTTTTAAAAAGTATCTTCTTAGGATGAAGATGAAGTCGTTGATAATTGAAACAAGAAGAGTTCTATTCGCGTAAAGAAACTCTGATAAAAAAGAAGACTCTGAAAAGAATATGAATAGGCCGAAGAAAAATATGAAGAAGAAAAAAAAAAAAGCCTCATCAAACGGACCAGCTACATACAAAATACCAAGAATGCTATCGTGTGGTTGATGATTATCTGAAAAATTGCGGTTGCTTTCGAGAACAAATCGAAGCTTTTGAAGTTTTCAAAATCTCTAAGGAAATGGTTGAAAATGAGATGAATTCAGGAATCAAATGCTTAAGTGGATAATGGAGGAGAATTCACCTCAAAGGAATTTATGAGGACTCCTGGCAATGCTGGAGAATAAAAGGCAATTCTCACAATTAAGCTGGGACACCTGTGGAAATGGGTTTGTTGAAAGGAAGAACATGGTAGTACAAGAAATGACTTGAACAGTAATAATGGATTCAAAGTTGTGACGAATATTTTTTTTGGACACAGGCGGTGCACATACAACATTTCACATTCAAAACATAGTAGCTCTCAAAAAACAACAACGATAAAACTCCCTACGAGCTATGGAAAGGAGGGCCAAAGCTAGCTAGAAGCACTTGAGTTTTGGAAGCAAAGCTACAATCAAAAGAAGATGAAATGGAAAGGCTCTTGTGGATAAAGGAATACTTGTTGATTACTCAAGTACAAAGGGAAAGCATACAAGTGTTACAATCTAAAATTCATAAAGTTGTGGAAAGCATCAAGCGTAACAATTGATGAAGCTTAGGTAGACCATAATCCAAAAGAAAGAAAAACAAATCAATAGAACGACTTTTTTGAAGAAGAAGATGAAAAGAAGAAGAAAGAGGAAAGGCTGAAAATATGAAAAATAAGCCAGTAGAAAGTTCAACAAGTATCTCCAAAGACACCTAACCAGCGATGCAGAAGAATCATCAGCCGGTCAGATTATTGAAACAAAGATGCAAGAGTTGACTAGAAAAAGAACAATTCACCGGAACAAGCACACCTAACACTCTTATCTACACAATTAGACAAACTATTTTGGAAAGAAGCCAACAAGGATGAATTTTGGAGATAAGACCATGAACGAAAAGAACTAGTCAACTGAAAAACCGTAGCAGGAATTGGTTCCAAGACGAAAGAATAAGAATGTGATAGACACAAAATGGTTTTAGGAATAAATTGAATGAAGATGGACAGGATTACAAGGAACAAAGCTAACTTGGTATGTAAAGGATACACACAAAATGAAGGAATCGACTTTGAAGAACTTGTTGCCCAGTTACTTGGAATAGAAACAATCTTTCTTTTAGCTTATGCATGCTCCAAAATGTTAAAATATATCCCGGATGGGCGTAAAATCATCTTTTTTTATGACTTAGAACTTAGAGAAAAGAAGTCACATTGAACAACGAAGGATTTTGTTCTCGAGAGAACACAAACTATGTGTACAAATTAAAGAAGGCCTTGTATGGTCTAAAAGCAGGGCTCCTAGAGCATGGTACTCAGACTAGATAAGTAACTCGCGTGACGAGGAGTTTAAAAAAAGAAATGCACGGAGACAACAACCTCCCATAAAGGTAAGTCAAAGTAATATTTTATTAATTGAGAACTACCTATTGATGATATTATTTTTGTGTATTGATGAGACTGCTTTGAGAGAATTTACGAAACATCTACGAATAGATTTACATCCTGTACGGAAGGTATCCTTCTTTCTCACGACTTTAGAGATCGTCCAAAGCAACCGAGGCACACGGCTATAAACCAAGTACCACTAGAAGAAATACAAAGAGGTTGAATGGAAGATTATGAAACCGGTTGCTGAGAGATTGAGCAAAGAATGTGAATTTAAAGTCTGAATCGAGAGGCAATACTCTAGAACCATTATTGTGATACCTACTACTAATATTGACAACATCGGACGGTCTGTCACGAATTAGGTGGAAAGATGTCGCGTTCAACTTCTTCCCAAAAGGCTCTGTGCATTAACCTTTAAAAGTCCCAGGATATCTGAAAAGGAATAGAAGAGTTTGGAATACGGTATCCAAAAGGAAAATATCTATCACTTATTTCTCACATCTGATTAGTGGAGACTACTTATTGATAACGGCACAGAAGACTGCGGTAGAACAGCGTCTCACAGGTAGTGTTGCAGTATCATAGCTAAACAGAAGCAATCGTAAAATATCTCTATCTCTGTTGAAGCGAGTATATTCTTGGCTGCATGTTGCTCTACAGGACACGGTCATGAAACTATGGAGATATACATGTTGATTATGATGAGCCTATTTCAATATATTATGATAATACAAGTGCCTCGCTATCTCAAAAACCACGGTGATGCACTCAGTACTTGCATTTCATCAAGTATCACTTTCGGAGCGAGGTTGCAGAAAAAGAACTTGTCGAGAGTTGAGTGCAGGCTTTAAGAACAAGTGTCAGACACCTTTACAAAACCACTACGAAGCGCACAGAATATCTTCGCCAGACTTGGAGTTATTTCTACTCAAAATGAATGTTTTTGAATGCCTTATATATATGTCTTAGATGTACGAGGAAGCACCATAAAGGCTGATCATCGAGGAGACAACCAGATGGAAGATACGTTACCATTGACAAGGGAGATTTGTCGGATAAAGGACAAAGACATGGTTCGGAGAACATATTTATCGGAATCTGGAGGATAGAGAGCGCGATTCCGAAGAGCCTGAGTGACATGATTTCAGTGTTGCATCAAAGTGTTTTATCATTGATGACAAAGGGATACTGGTGATTACTAGGGTTTGGTTGTTATTGATGTCAATCCTTGAAAAAAGACCCATAGCATAAAGGTTTGGGTAATGGACCCAATATTGTTTGATGTAAATATGGTTCGGTGTTTTTTCATGGTTGATTAAAATTAAATATGGATGAACTCAAAGTGGTCCCCTTATGGTAAAAGCCCTCCCGGGAAGACGCTTTGTCAAGGTACAGAAAGAACCCATGCTTAATTGTGGAATAATGAGATGAAGGAAGAAGTGGCATTTGTCGGGGAAAATATCCTAGATGGATAGTGTTTGTCATGTCATTTTGATGGTCGTATGTGGAGCGTCACATAATTCCTCACGGTTAGAGATTCACGGCCATGAGAAGTTGGAGACTCGAGTTTGGGTAATGGATCAAAGTTTGTTTGATGGATTAGCTGTAAAGGCAGGATTGAATTAACCGAGATGTAAGACTGCAAATTCTTTGTAATTTCTGTAATTTCTATGATCTTTACAAAGAAGTAAACTTTTAAAAAATTTCAAATTATCTCAACACTTAAGCTAACACTTACTCAAATGCAAGAATTTGGCAATAAGTAATAAATCTAAGGAAACAATCCATGAATTTGAATTTACATACCTCAACTCTGATGCTATCCACATCTTTCTCCCTTAGCAAGCAGATCGTGTTGCTTCCTTAAAGTTCCCAAAACAACCTCCTGGAAGCTAGTAGCGCTTTAGCCCTAGGACATCAATGGATGTCCTAGCCTCAGAAACCCAAGGCTCTGCCTTTGGGATTTTACTGTAAATTCAGGATTCCTCTCCAGATCTTGACTCTTCCCCTCTCCATTAGAGATAGACCAAATCCCCAACCTCCTTCCTCCACTTCCCTGTTCCTCCTTCATAGCCCTCCTCCGTGCTCCCACCTAACTCTTTATTACCTTATCCCATTATAATGCATTATGTTCTGTTCAACTATTTATCCTTGCAGTGGTAGTTCGTTATCCTTGTGGGATCGTAGCCCCAAATAAACAATAAATTTTATTATCCACCCCTTACTTAATACTTTATTAATTAGTTAATTAATTAATAATCCAAATTAATCATATTATATTATAAATTAATCAAATTAATCAGATTAATCAAATAAATTTAAACATTATATTATATTATTCACCCCTTATTCAATACCTTTTTTTTTGGATTATTTATTAAAATAAAACATCTTAATAGTGGGGTGTTCGCACACCCACCCTTGAGGAAACTTCATCTCGAAGTTAAATTATATATGGTACAAGAACAGAACATGGTTCACACATTCATAACAAATGTAGACATTATTAGTAAATGCAATCAGAAAACACATACGTACTGAATATTATATGTACAAAGAAATGTATGTGTAGCTTCATTATACAATTCGTACATGTACTAATAATCAAAATTGTCATCCTTTAGTAATTTATCATGCATTCAAATTCAGTCGGCAAGACTAGTCTTTTTATAAAGACAACAATCAATTAATTGTGAGAAATTGTTTAATTACAATTAATAGGTTCAATGATTCATTTAAACAACGTAGTTTAGTTACATAATAGTGAATATTCATATACACATTTTCTTCATCAAATCCCACCACAAGACATATCTCAATATAGTCTCAACTATTCTATTCTACTCATCCTTCCTCCTAGCCTACTTCCAACTCATTCCTATATCGTCGCTTTGTACTAGACTATCTTGGGTATAAATATCTTACGACCTAACTTCAAATGGGAGCGATAAAAGTGGAAGTGTTGCTATCTCGACCAAGCTTCCTAAGAGGCAATGCAGCCGATCCTCATCACCTGACACGGGGCGTGAACGACCGCCAGATCACTTCAAGACTTGGGTTTTGGAGGGATGCCGCAGTGGAAATGCCTCCACCCTCATCGAGATCTAGGATCCACCCCTGGGTAATCACCCTCTGAAGTGGAGGATACCACAGGTGGGAATGCTCACCCTCCTAATAGAGACGGGGTCAACACCCTCTGATGGAATTCTGAGTGGCAGGTGACTGTTGGAGGTTTGTCATCGTTTGATAGGTTTTCAGGTAGGTAATGGATTACTGAAATCTTGCGCTGATCCACATATCATAGCAATGCATCAAACCCAATACTCAAAATTTTCATATACAATATTCATACCATGATGTTTCTCTAGTGCAGAGTGTTGCGATACGCATAATCATTCCGACTTATCCGCCAGCCATTTCATGGCCCATAACCTGCAGATTGATGCAACATACGAATATGCATTATCATCGTATGAAATTGCATGCTAGCATCATTCACTTTGTTACATCCATTAGATAAGTTAACCATCATGAGACTCAATTGAAATAGATCTCACAATGTTTCGCCAATTCAATTTCAACACCCATTCACCAGATTATCATTTACCAAAAGCTGATTACATCATATCCGCATCTCTAATAGCATTTAAACGTTCATAATTTCACATTTCCGCAATGTGTGAACTTCCACTCATCATGTCGGCGTAACATTTAAGCATGATAAAGTTTACATCCACATAATAGATAGCATTACGCGTCATCATCAACATTTAAACATTCATAAAATTTACATGTATGTAGCGGATCACATCATATACATCATCAAATAACGTTTAAAACATTCATAGAAGTTCATATTTTAAAGTTTAGGTATCCGCTGTGAGTTTCAAGTGGCTAAGAAGTAATTATATAGTCCTAGGGTAGTCACGAACATGCAAGTCAAAGGTAGTGTTACATACACCCCACCTTGAAGAAACATGTTCTCGATTGAGTCAAAAATAGTGAATCAATCTAAATAGTAGTGATAGGCATCTTCCCAATGGAATCTTTGGACTACTTGTCCTTTGAGACCTTAACTTGGTCTGCGGATAGTTTCACGGTATGGGACTCTCACAGGTCCAATATCGTAGCAGTTCTCTGCGTGAAGTTCCATGTCAGACACGCAATTCATTTCAAGTTTGTTTATGTGATTCTATGTTAACATAATGATGTAAAGCGGTCACAAATACGATATGAGTTTTATGCAAAGTGGGGTGTGATGGGAAGCGGAGTAGACAGCAGGTCATTTCTTGGATCTTGAATGTTCTCTCATAGGGGTGACAACTTTTTCCCCTTCGAACCATATGGTACTCTTATGACTTTGTCTTAGGGCCAACTTGGTCTCCCTTCATAACTTTGATGGGTCATGTGCATGGAATTCTGTCTATCTGTGCTTCCTTTTAGCCTCTTCTGATCCAGATCACTTTATCCAATTTTATTTGAATCAATTATTTAGCATTGCTCGGCTTTCTAATCTATCCCAACTCAAAAGTGTTCTGCATGGCCTCCCATTTCAGCTTGTAGGGTGGCATTCAATGGAACTATGATAAGCATTATTGTAGGCAAACTCTACCAAGGTAGGTACTTCTCCCAGCGGTCGATTTATCCTTACACATACATCCTAAGCATGTCTTCCATGACTTGATTTACTCTCTCGATCTTCCCATCTGTTTTGGGATGATAAGTTGCTTAAGTTCCAGCCGGAGTCCCCAGCAGTATTTGTAAACTTGTCAAAACCTAGAAGTGAATCGGGTCCACATGCGGGAAATGATCTTCTTGGAGTGATACGTGCAAACGGATGACCTTGTTTACAAACACACGTGCCACGTCGGTGACATCGTAAGTGTCTCTACTTAGAATAAAATGAGCACTCTTGGTTAACTTATCCACACTCAAAGAATGGCATTGTGTCTATGGGATGTGAGGTAACCCCACAACAAATCCATAGAGATGAATTCCCCATTTGGACATGAACATCATGTAGTTTGTAAAGAAGCATAGAATGGTGAGTGAGCTTTCACTGATGACACTCACAGGCATTTGTAGAAAATGAAAATGGACTACATCGTGTTCATGCCTACCCAAAAAGAGCTTCTTCATATCTGCATAAATCTTTTTCACACCAGGATGCAAACAATAAAGTGATCTATGGGATACCTTCAGTATGATGCTTCAAATAACCCCACCTTCGTGTATGTACATCCTTCCTTGATAAATTAATAGTCCATCTGCTTCCAAAATATATCCTTCATAATTTGGAACTAACTACCTCCCACATTGGAGGTTTGAAGTAACCTTTAAATACCAACGGCTCATGGAGTTAACAACACCACGTTCCCTTAGATTGACGTAGGGCACCGGAGAAAGAATTGAGTAGATGTCTCCTACTCAAGTCTTTTGCGACCACATTTTCCTTTCCTTGATGTAGAATATGCAAAATCATACTCACTCACTCGCTCTCCATTGTCTGCTGGCTGTTCCGCATCTCTCACAGGTGAAGAGATCTTTAAACTTTGATGATGCTTTTGAGCTCGGATTTTACTTAACCTGAATAGTGCCTCCAAGGAAGTTTTAGAGCTAGCATTACAGTACCAACTCTAAATCTTAGTCGTGATGATATAGCTCTTCATGTGTTTCTTCAACTTCCTTGGCGCATAATCTATCCTCCTCCATCTGCATTATGCGGCAACGCCAATTCTGAGCATCAATTGTAGGCTGAAGTCATTTTTCCATATCCGGCTTTCGTAGAATTGGCACTAGTTAGTAACCTCTTAAACTCAATGAGCGGCCCTGTCACACTCTTACGGCATTCATATCGATATGAACTGCAAAAGTGGTGATGGGTTTATTTATTTTAGATAACCCTTCCACAATCTCGATAACCGCTGGCAGCAAATCTCACCTCGCGGGCATTTTTTTTGGCAGCCATTCCACCAATAGCCTTTACATTTCACGATTTTGAGATTCAACCATGGAAATGATACCAGTACTAAATAGTGGAGTCTAGGAAGAAGGTGCCGACTGACTTCACAGTACAATTTGTTCCTCTCCTTGGCGGGAATAGCTTCCTGTTAGCAAATTGTTCCGCGTGTTCTCTTTCGTTCTTGGAATAGATGAGAATGCTGATCACAAAAATACTTGTACAAAAGCGGTCTAAGTACGCTAGGAATGGCAGGTTGTCGCCCAGCTCATGAATCTTCTTTGCGGCGCATTCAATTTAAATCGAAAGGTACTGGCAAACTGCGTAATGTCCAAATGGGTTTGAAAGCGGTTACACAGGATATCACCTTCGTAATCATGGCCCGGTGATGCTGATGAAAATCGATCTTTGAAATGGCGGTCTTTCATCGATCAAGAGGTCATCTATTAGGCATCGGGTACCTATGCTTCATGGCAACGCCGTTTAGTCACGTAGTCTATACGATTAATGCCAGGATCCATCAACTGCAAAATAACCGGTGCTTGGTGAGAACCGCTGACCTTGCCAGCTAAGTCGATGGCGCTCTCTTCCAGCTGCTTTGATGCAAATTCCAGGCGCATCGCCTGCAAAGTGTAGGTTTTGGGGGTGGTTACGCACCCGGGTTTTAGCTCAATGGAAATCAGCTCCTTCGGATGCTTACGGCGCTTGTTGGAAAACATCTTCGAGATTACGGCAGATGAGATCGATCAATACGAGATTATACATATACCACGCACTACGCCAAAATTCGGCGCCTTATCTCGGCATCTTGGCCCATATTGGATATAAAAAGTAATGACACTTTTCTCTGTATACCACTGGATCTCTATTGGTCTTCCTTCATCGCTGACACAAAGCACCCTCTTTGCAATCTACAAAGATCGATGGTAGTTAACAATCCGGCTTCAATGGTGTTCGGTCATACGTCCCCGGAAGCGATGTGTCTCTCTTTTCAACCTAGTAGTACACACTCAGCCTACCAGTATCGACACTAGGCCCTACTGCTTGTTTTTCTCCGAAGCCATCTCGACTTGTTTTAAAGTCATCGTGCTCGTAGAATACCAACCCACTCTTTTCTAATGGATGGCGGGTGAAATGAAAACTACTCATCACACAATCAAAACGAAATCTTAGCATTGAGTATGATTTAGCGTGCAGCTCACACGGTGGATTGATGTTGACGTGGTTATTAGCGTTAGCGTGGAATATGGGTGGTACGCCGCTGCTCCCCGACGAAGCGCTTTCCTTCTACATGGAGCAGACACCCGGTTGTAACTGGAGGATAGTCACCCGAGCAAGTAATGGGGTCCTTAAGCATCTCGATAGAAAATAGAGATTAGGCGATTACCTTTGTTATGTGGTGATTCCTAAGCGTGTTCGCTTCCCACGGAACCTTGCCCTGCTCATTGTTCCTGAGATGTTAGGTAGTCACAGCCGTTAAGCGATGAGCGAGATGCTGCGCACTGGCTGGTAAATCCTGAAACTACTATCCTTATCCGCAGAATGTCATTCCCATCTGGCCCGGTGTCGCCGGAGCCCCACCTCACAGGAAGTAATCTCCGGGGCCTTTCCTACAATCCGAGGCGATCTTGATCTCGATCTTACCCGATTAAGTTCATATGTTCTTCCATAGCGTGCACTGCCTCTGCTACTTAAGATGGCTTCCACATCCTCACCATAGCTCTTATCACGGGGTTCCAATCCATAGATGGCTGCACTTTGTCGTTGGTCACTATCCATATACGAAACATATTTGACTTGTTTCATAAATCTGATCTGATATTCTTCTATAGTTCTATTTTCTTGTACCAAGGCATGAAATGCCCCAACCAATTATTCCTCGCCGAAATGCGTCGGTAGATATTTCCTCTGAACCTTTCCTCGAAAAAGTTCCCAAGATCTGCGTGTGCGGGGTAAGAGTCGCGATTGTCTTTCAGGGTTACCCCGCGATTGTTGTCCCTTAAGCCCGAAAAATGGCGATCTTAAGCGCTGGATTGGGCATAGTCCTTAAGGCCGTACACAGTCATTTCCTTCCAACCATGCTTCCGCGCGTTTACTGGCGCGTCCTCCGGAAAATTTTGGAAGTTTGATCTTCTGCATTTTTCTAGTGATGTCTTTGGGTGGATTTCCTCCCCTTGAATCCCTTGACTTTTCTGGATTACCCGTTCCAGATATTGGGGGTTCCATTTCAGTCCCTGCTGGTTGTCGCGCTTTTAAAGTCTCGTTGATGGCTGCTAGTGGTTGTGATGGCGAAGGGCTTCGCGCCAGGCCGATGATGATGATGGCGTGCGTGCTTGCGGCTTGACTCCCTACTCCGACCTCTCCAGAATCTGACATCGCTGTGCTTGGACACGCATCAACCAAAGTTGTCAGGGTGAGTTCTGAGATGTTTTAATTGGTGCTACTAAACTTTAAAATGGGGTTAGGCATAAGTTTCCTTTACTTGTCTATAAACAAACAAGTAAAGAAAAACTTACTCTCTTTAGGGGATTGGCTCGGTTAGGGTTAGGTTTAAACATCTAAGCTTGTTTGGCCGTCCTGAAAAGCCAACTATTGGTTTTCTTTTGCCGCAACAAGCTATGCCCCTGGCTTTAGCGGCTTTACTGGCTTCCTGGGCTTGCGGCTCCTAATACGTATGTCACCTTCGCTTGTCCTAGTCTAAAGCCCTTTTTAATTTATACTTACAACTGATTTTTTAAAATGATACCTTATGTTTATTCAGCATTTAGTACGACATCGTACGCAGCTATGTACCTTTGATAACCGTGTTCTTCCTCCTTAGGCAGCTTTGTTCAGGCCTCACGTCCCTTTGTGAATCCTCATTCAACGTCTTTGAAACGGCTTGATAACGGCATCTTCCACGTTCTTATGGCTCAAAAGGTGCTTGATAGATTGGCATGTGGTTTTGGGTATGACAATTAAAATATTTAAATATTCATTTGGTGTAAAAGAAACAGCGCGTAAAGCTGGCGTTGGTAGGCCGAGGTAAAACCAAAGACTTTCTGCGGTGAAGGAGTCTGAAATAGATTAACTATGGACTCCATAGAAGATTTTCTTTTGCTGCCAATATAAAAATTAATATGCCCAATTAATTTAATTTAATTTAATTAATTAATATATTTTGTTAATTAAATCACTTAAATTTAATTACTTAATTTAATTTACTTAATTTAACTTTGTTTATTTAAATATTAAATAAAATAAAATTTTTTGAAACCTCTTACAAAATAAAAAATAAAAAGTTTTTTTTTTTTTTTTTTTAAAATAATAAATAAAAATATATACAAATAAAAAACCATCTAAAAATAACAAAATTAATGCAAAGCTCTGTCAGCATGAAATTGGCATCGATGGGTCCTGCCGCGAATCCCGCGTTATACCTCGACTCTCGATTACCTAACACCTATCTCTCCCAACCTTAAACGCGTCCTCACTTCTGCCTCTTTACTCTGACGCTTCTCCTCTTTGCTTTGTTCTTGGCGTTGTAGAGTAATTTTTGCATTATCATCATCTTCACTACTGCTCTCATCGTTGCTAGATATCACGGCGAGTTTTGCCCGGAACATCACGATAGCTTATTTCATTTCTTCCAGTCGAATACATGAATAAAGGCAACATCTCCTCCTTAAATCTAACTTATTTTAATTTACTTAATTTAACTTAATTTATTTAAAATTTAAATAAAATAAAAAAATTTGAAGCCTCTTTTAAAATAAATAAATAAATTTTTTAACCATTAATATATTATAGTTAAAATAAAAAAAATATAAATAACAAAAAAAAAAAAAAAATAACAAAATTAATCGCGAAATACTATACGCATAAGAATTGGCATCGTGGGTCCTCGCATGAGGCCCACGTGCCCCGTCTCCAGCTCTCAGTACCTAACACCTATCTCTCCCAACCTTAAACGCGTCCTCACTTCCGCCTCTTTACTCTGACGCTTCTCCTCTTTGCTTTGTTCTTGGCGTTGTAGAGTAATTTCTGCATTATCATCATCTTCACTGCTGCTCTCATGGTTGCTAGATATGCAGCAGGTTTTGCCCGGAACAACACGATAGCTTATTTCACTTCTTCCAGTCGAATACATGAATAAAGGCAACATCTCCTCCTACGCTTCTAAGGATCGATCACTGCACTGCATGGAAGAAATTCTACTATCCGGGTTCGAACCGAGGACGTTGGCTTCTCTCTTTTGGATGGCTGTCATAAGCTGTAAGTTGCTATAATTGTTCTTCCCATAATCTTTAAGCCGAAACCCCAAACAATTCTACTACCTAATCTTTAAGAGCCTAATTTAATTTAATATCTGTTGATTCGAGGGGTCTGGTAAGTGTGAAAGAACGTTTCTGTTTAATTTGTGCCAACACGTAGTAATTGAGTCTGAAAATATATGCCACTGGAATTTACAAGGGGTTACAGGTTCAAAACCTCTCAGTGCATACATTTATGATATGAAATGAGACCTGATCCATATGGATACGTACACACTCTAGGAACTAGAGACTCGATATCTCGATAAGTTAACCCAACATCCAATAACTATAATAATGATCCTTCAGCCACTGGCATGGTAACGCAGCATAATAGTCTTTTAATATGGATACGTTCTGCAAAGCAGGTGAGTATTGATTCTTTATTTTTCGGTGGTTTTTATCATTTGTTTTTCTGTCAACTAGTATTTGTAGTCTATTTCCAGGCTTATTTTATTTTATTTAGGTGTTCGGATGATAAATAAATGATTAAATCACTCGAAATCAGTATCCAATGAATAATTGATTATAGGTTGTGCAACATAGTTCAAGATGCAGGCTCCTGTCGATGTCTACATATTGCGCTGTATAAGTGGAAGTGTCCCTGAATCTGCTGTAGATAGCCCCGAGGGAGAACAGGAAGAATGCGTTTTATACTCTCCACATTCCTGTTTTTCCATGAAGCTCGTATGCTGCTTCATATTTTTTTTTGTGTGTGTTACAACTGTTGTTAAAGCCAGTAGGGTTTTGTATATGAAGATGGCATCTACTCATTTCTTCTGCAGAGAGGTTACACGATTGTTGTTAGGCTTTGGTAGCATTGAACCCCGCGTATTAAAATTGACAATGTGGAGGATCAACTGGTGTTTTTATCCTCGGTGTTGATTCTCAGGGCTAGCTTGTGTGTTTGCTGGCATGGATGAGTTGACGCTTCTCCTGAATCTGCTTTTGAATAGCTAACCCTTCCTTAAACATCTGAACCTGCCTTGCACGGACTCGAGCTTGCATGCACCTTGAAGTCATGGTTGTTTGCATTGTCTTCATTTGCTCGTGCGCCAGATCTGGAAGCCTTGTACCACCTTTGATACATCCAACAGCACGCCGACACAAAAAAAACCCCTGAAGGAAGCCTGGATTATAATTGTTGGGTGCTCTTCCTTGGAAACTTCTTCATTTAATTTTGTGACTACGCCCTCATCCTCGCTTAACACTTCACTGTCATTGTGTTCTACAACAGTTTCTGCTAGTCCAATTTCTAAACTCTCGTCAATTGGATTTACCACAGTAGTTTCAGACTGCAGGTCAGGTTCAATCATGGCAGATTCGAACCCATCTTCAAGAACACGACGTTCTGTTTCTAACCTCTTTTTTGGGGGGGGGATCTCACTCATCTTCATTGCCATCATCAGGATTATAACAGGAGTGTGGTTTTCCTAGACTCCATTTACTCTTTCTTTTGTCAGATTGCTCTTTTCCAATGTCTTCGGTGGGAGATCGATCTCTGGAGAAGGCCTTGGCACCCAGAATCAGGCTTTTGATAAGTTTTCTGGACTTGCCCATTTCTCCAGAGCTCCGTGAGGTTGTTGCAGCCTTACTGTTTAATTGCATGCTTTTTATATCTACCCTTTTTTTTTTTACGACTGTACTTAACTCACCCCATCGTTTCTCCACGAATGGAACAGACAGGCCAAAGGTAGAATAACGAAACTGGGGCAGAACATTTTATGGAAGGGAAAGGACTGGAAAAAAAAAAACTAATAAAGATTGAGCCTTGCTTCATTGAAAGCCCCATTCATGGTTTGCTTCGAGAACTAACGAATTGAATCGAACCAAGAACGTACTGAAAAAAAAAAACACCATTTCCTTGCTTTCTCTCACGACCACCATAGTATCTCTCCCCTCCCGAGCTGTCACAAAGTCGATTGCCCCTTATTGACCCTACTTTGATAGCTATCACCTCCTACTAAGTTGTACTAATCCCATTAGTTCGTACTAACTATAAGTATTACGTATAAGCTTCAACACTTTACA
>SNQJ01S0016190.1:88566-98843 GCA_010110895.2 Picea sitchensis
CCCCCCCCTTTCCAAACTTATAATTTTTAACCAAACTAGCTATCTCACAAACTAAGCATTTTTTGAAAAACTCCACTAAGGAAAATTTATCTGGCTATATGAGTACCTGAAATTTTGAGTAAATAAAATTCCCATATTTTACATCTGGGGCTCCTTTTTCTCATCTGAAAATCCCCCAAAACCCTAAAACATGGCTCGGACTAGTAGATTTTTCCCTGTTTTGGCATCTCCACTCCAACTCCCTCAAAATCCATCCAATCCCTTCACTAAGTATATGCATGTCTGATTTTATATTACTCTGTGAAAATTTCATCAGTAACAGTGCCCCTGCCATTGAGCACGATCCTGCTCTTCAAAAGCCTCTAATTTTCATTTTCTAGCAAATTGGTGAATAATTGGCCAGTGACCCTCTCTAGCACTTCTGTAGCCCCTCAAACTATGGAAAAACCTAGAAAATTTCATCTAATTCTGAATTATTCTTCTCTTTTACTATGGCCAAAATACGATTTTGGCTCCATAGTTTTTTGTTTTTATTTTTAAACATAGGGAAACTTTTGCCTATATGGCATCCTTGTTGATGTGGTTGTTGATGTGGCATCCTGGGTCCACATGCCTCCCCAAGGTGATGCCATGTCATCATTTTGGCCACCCTATCCCTACCCCATTATCCTTCGACACCTTCCTCTTCCTTCCTCTTTCTCCTTTATTTTATTAAAATAAAACACGAGCCCACTCGTAGTTGACTACCCTCTTGGCACTCAGTCTGACCACATATGGGACAGGGGTACCACCTCATCTAGTGGAATTCCACTGGCACCCGTTCATTAGATGTGGGGATGGGCGGGTACCATCCTACACCTTTTCCTGGCGTGCAACATGATTGCTTGATTGATCGGACGATGGAGGATGAACAATGATCAACAACTCACATTGATATCATAGGTTAAGATGCAAGGGATTTATCAGCACAAAAGCATATGATACCACCAAACCTCCTTGTGTGTATGTGTCACTCCCTCATTCAAATCGAAGCTCTTTGCAACTCACCCCCTTGTCCATCATGGTACCTATGTCACCCATCGTGCTTGCCACTCAGCCATTGTGGATTGACATCTCGCCATCGTTGCAGCCCATGTCACCAAGAACAAAAAAATTTAAATTTTTCCCAATTTTCAAAAATGCCTAATTTCAAAAATTTTGTCAACACTGCTATGAAACTCTGTAATTATGCTTCCCATGGCCAATTTCAATTCTACAAATGTCCAATTGTTTCAATACTCGACCCTTTGAAATTTATGGGCATGAATTCCTCTTGAATTCACTTAAAAATTGGGGATTTTTACCTAATTTCGCCCAAATATTTCTACATGGCCACCATGGATTCTACCATTCTCGACCTCCTAGCTGAATTTCTTCCTGAATTTTCCCAATTAACTCAAACTAACCATCCTATTGATGATTCGGGGCATGAATTCCACTTAAATTTGCTTAGAAATTGGGGGGTTTTACCCAATTTCTCCATGGGTACTCATGAATTTGTAAATTCAGCCAATTCCATGACTGAATTTACTCAATCAGAGGTTAAAATTAGTTATTTTAACCCCTGAGCTCAATTTCTCCAAAACTACATAAAATTTCTCCAATTTCTCATAGGAAACTTTCATCAAATAATTTGCAGGCTTCCTTTGAAAAAGCTTTCTGCAAATTTATGCTTCAGCACAGACTCTGGCCCATGCAGCTTAAGTGTTGTAGCTAGCTCTGATACCATATTGTAACACATCCCAGACTCACTTCTAGGCATATGTTACAAAAAATCCAACCTCTATCAAATATTGAATTTTCAAAATTCATCTTACTTCACTCATTAAAACTTTGATACCAACTGAAATATACCTTGCATATGAAACAATATGCAAGTCCAACAAAAACATGCCATACAATGCATAATTTATAGTAAAATGCATAAGTATACCACAATATGCTCATGCATAGAAACATAAATTAAGAATTTATATAAATACACATAATACTAAGAAAATAAACACATAACATAGCACTTTTCTTTATGTAAAATCACCAACTAGCTAGGGCTATGACTCCACTAAGGAAAAGGCTACCTAAGCCACCTATGGTCTAACAGTCAATGCCACAATGGCTAGGCCAAGGTACCAACTCTAGTAATAGTTCCAACCCACATCCTACACAACCTAAGGAAATGTACCCTCTTCTTTGCACCGTAGTCTCTTGGGTTGTCCCACTTCCCTTCAAGGGTTGAGTACAGGCTATCTAGGAAGTCTTAGAGCTCTCTAGCTCCAAAAAATCAAGTTGTTGGCAGCCTAATTTATTCACATAAATGGGACACTTATTATGTCAATCTGAGGTTGGTAAACTTGTGAGGCACAATCATTGTATGTGAGGGAATTAGCTTTGAAACGTGTTCTACAAACTAAGAAGGAAATCCAAACTTGAAGATGCTCATGAACTACTCTTTGAAATATAGAAAGTGGAATCTAACCCAATCTTCAAAACTTCAAATAAAATCTAATTCTTTCAACCTTAGGTTGTCACAGTTCCATTGGTAGAAAACCAGGTTGCAAAGTGAAATATTCCACAATGGTTGTGAGCTCTTTGCAACAGTACTTTGTCAACTAGTGAAGTTAAAGGTTTTGAAAGAATGTTCTAACACACATGAAAAACGAAAAGACTTGAATTAAACCTAATTCATTGAACCTTAGGTTTTCAAAGTTCCACTGGTAGAAAATTGGGCTACAAAGTTAAATATGCCACAATGATTGTGAGCTCTTTACAACAATACTTTGTTAATTAGTGAAGTTAAAGGTTTTGAAGGAATGTTTAAACACACATGATGAATATAGGGGTTCTTCTTCATATCGCGGCTCAACTAGTCGTCGCTCTTCACCTCTCTGCTATTCTAGCCTCTCAGATTCTTCTATGTTTTCCTCTTCCCTTGCGTCTAGCTAGTGCGATGAGGAGGTTTGGCGATACGTCGTTGTGGAAGAGGAACTTCCACCTAAACAAATTCAGGAAAAGTTGGCAGCTCTAGCCTCTCCCTCAGTAAGAAGGTCCCCTACAGATGCTCCTAACACTTTGGTCCGCAACAATGTAATAGGAACTTTCTCTCAAGCGCTAGTGGAACGTTTCAGGAAATTGAATGAGCAGAATTATATGCCTCAGTTCTTTGAAGACCAGCTCCAATTGATCTTTGAACTCCACGGGGATATTTCAAAACAACATTTTCACTAGGAGATGATGGATCGTCGACTCGTTAACCTCCTCAACTTGTTATTTGGACAACATCCTTTCCTTCCTTGTCCATACAACCATCGTCAATGTGTGTGCACTCCAACAGAGCATGCTCATCCTCATAGTGATGGTGGTAGCAATCAGTCTGGTGTTTAAATCCAATATTTTGCCATGCTTTTTCCTTACCTCTTAAATTCAGTTTTTGTAGTATACATTCCTGTTACAAATCCTAGCTTAACATGTGGACATCCTGACAATTTTAGACATTTTAATTTGGCCCCAAAGGGTATAAATGCAATGATATATCTGACTTGGTGTTGGCACTGGTTTCCATTTTTGGTAGTCCGTGCACTAGGACGAATGAAATTTTCTTGGTACTCTATGTCCTGAAGGTAATATAAGTTTCTAATTTACAAAAAATACACACACACACACACACATGCTAAATAAAAATACTTGAATTGAATCTAATTCTTTCAATCTTAGGTTGTCACGGTTCTACTGGTAGAAAATCAGGTTGTAAAGTGAAATGTGCCACTGGTTGTGAGCTCTTTGCAACAATACTATGTCAACTATTGAGGTTAAAGGTTTTGAAATAATGTTCTATGTAAGAAATCGAAATGAAATGTAACTTTTCAACTATCTAATTTATAAATCAACTACAAATTTCAAGTGGAAACTAAAATAAAATCTGAAGTTTGAATCTAAAGTTAAAATGTTGTTATATAAACAAGAGAGCAAAGCAAATTACTTACAGAAAGAAGATGCGGAAATTAAAACCAATGCACAATAATATACACAGTGACATGTACCAAAGCAAGGGGGCCCTCCAGGCCTGGTTCATGCACAAAAGAGAAATAACACTAGTTGGAAAATATCAGAGCTTCTATATTAATCATCAAACTAGTTACAAAATTGAGTTTTCAAATAGTTCTCCTCTACAATTCCAATCCCCGAAAGCTTCAAAGTATAGATTATTTATACAATGTAAGATGTAATAACTAGCCTAAGAATACTTTCTTAGAGTAATATCATAACTTATCAAATACCAAAAGTACTAATTCGAACTTGATTTGGTATCCAATTGGAGAAATCGGTTGCAACAGAAAAATATGGGCTTTTCATCTTTAGAAAAATAGTCATATCTCCCAAATTTTGCATTCTATGGAAAATCTATGTGTTCGCCACCTAATTGGGCATGTTATGCACAAAACCCATGTCATGGAATTTCCAAATTCGTCCTCACCAATCCAGAAATCGCATCTGAAGATCGTTGCTTGTTTTTGCTACTAAATATTTTCTTGTAGATACCTGAGTTAACCAAGGCGTTGATTGAGGTTTCTGGGTTGATTTTCGCGCATCTAAGAGGACACATACCATGGAATGAAGGAAAGAAACAAAACCTAGGTGTTCATTTCTTCCAAATTGGCCTGCACATATCTCGATGAATGACGAATTACAAGATCTAAATTTTTCCTATAATTTCTGGTAAAATCCAAATTAAAACTATTTTAAAATGTTGATTTTAAACAATTAAAAATAAAATAAATACTTACCTAATTATGCCTTGAAAATATCTTTATTGAGCTAAAGTGGATGGAGAATGTGTCAAAAGGAGAGGTATAAAGGCAAAAATTTCATAAGTTTAAAGTCTTTTTAATTGTCAAAACAGAGTACTAACATTTCCCCCCAACCTGATCCTTTTGCATGACCTCATACAAATCAAAATTTCACAGAATTTTGTTTTTTCTCCTCTTCTTTGTATGTCGTGTTCCCAATTTCAAATTGGAAGTAATCAATGACTTCCTATACATAATAGTTGTATCAAGGGAATAGATCTTGAATGTTAGAGAAGATATTGTTGATACCTTAATTGATGTTGAGTATGAGGACCAATACCACCATATATTTTTCAAGCAATCATTCTTTATCATTTGTTCCAAAATTATTGTGGCTTCAACCATCTCAAATATTTATTTCGCGGACTTCACAAATGCACGCCAAGCATGTTTTTTTTGACAAAGAAGCTTTTTGACAAATTTCGAGATCTTTTGTTCGTTTTCAAAGACAATTTCATATTTTGTCCCTTTTCCCTTCATCCATAGTACTGTAATTAGTTGTACAAACTCTTATGACACCTTTCTTTGCATCCTAGAAGCCTAGAAGTTATTCTTTAGCTTTTAGATTTCTCCATTCTGTAGTAAGAGAGCGTAATTTATGTTGCAAATCTAATGAAACCTCTATAAATTGATCAAGATGTTCATGAATTGTCATCGAGCTTAGGGTTTCCTTGCAGATAAATTTCAACAAGAAAACACACTCTCCAACAATAAGCTGTCGATGCTCCCTTTCTTCCAATAATGTCACTAGTTTATGTAGAGATTTAGAACATGCACGCGCTTCAGCTCCCTGGTATTTATTTTTATAGACAGTTTCACTTGGCATTCCTGCAAAAGGTGCAGATCCTTCTTGGAACTCATCTTGACTTGCTAAGCAGGAGGGACAATACCAGCTCCCTTCTGGAATTTTTTTAGCAGAGCATTTAAACAATACATATGGTATTCAGAATCGTAAGTATCACACAATAGCACACTATCGTCATTTTGTATCAATTTCACATACTTTGAAGATGCCCTCTTCCCATAGAGCTTTGGAAAGTTCTCCATGAAATTTTCTAGAGTCATTTGCAACAGGATGTTCCAAAGCTTCCAAAGTTTTAAGATCATTTTCTGTCACTTTTGTTGAAATAAACTAAGCACCTCTTTTTCATAAAGAGATTCCAAGTTCTTTGAAAGTGATTGGACAAGTTTCATTAGATTAGCATGGTCACCATAGGCTGTAAAGTTTTTGTTATTCCAAACATGTCGTACGTAAAAAAAAAACTTCATGTGATTCCCCATAAGCTCCAACATCTAATTTCAAATCAGTATTTTGAAAATCCAAAGGACAAGAAACCATAGTAGGAGAGCCAAGTATTCATTCTGCATTATTATCATTTGGATTTTTAAGTGCTACTCCCAAAAAATTGTAGAATACCTTTGATTCATTTACAACAATAGTATGTCATAGAACAACTCGACACTGTTTCATAATAATCTCATGTTTTGGAGCTATGCTCCTCACTTTTTCACTTTGTGAGGCCTTTGTTCAGGTTCTTCACTAGAGAATTTTGCCAAGTTGGATAGAACAACTTTCTTTGTTGGACCCAAGGCATTCCCCTTGTAAATTTCTTTGGTAATTGACCATTCTAGAATCTATTTTTCCCAGTCTAGTGGACTTCTCTCAAGTGCTTCATTCCTCACAACTCTAATTTTCAATGTAGGCTTTGTTTTCTCATTCCAATTTAGGATTCTTGTTAATGAAACTCCAAATGTTGTCTTCGAGAATTGAAACCCAAAACTTTATATTTGTGCTTGTGCTAGAGAAATGATTTTTATTTCTTCACAAAAAAATTACTTACATGTTAGAGGAAGATTGTTTGTGTTGAAAACAAAACCTTATCACTTGGTGTTAGCTCAGTCTTGAATATGATGGAGGAGTTATTGATATCGTTTTCCACAATTCATTTTACTTATCACTAGAGGAAGATATTTCTTTCTAATAGTGAAAACACTAGAGCTTTTGTCTTTTAGAAATTGAAGTGTCCATACTTGTGCTTGCTTGATTTTGTATATGCTAGAGATATATTTGATTTTGATGCCCAAAGCTTCGAATTTGAAAATCGACAGAGGAAAAGAGCTACTTTTTTTCACAGGAAGCCTCTATATTGGGTAATATCAGGAAATATGAATGGTTATATATGGTGGTGATGTGAAGTATGGATCGGGTGGTAAATGGTAGGGAAACAAATGAAGTTTGGAAGAAATTAGTATTTGTTTATTTGGGTAGTTTTATATTGGATAAAAGGGTGGATGATAGCTTAATGTGGTAGAAATGATATAGTGGTGTTGTTATCGCACAATTTGTAGTTTGGGAAAAGTCCAACCCAGGCCACAAATGTGAGACACAACTGGGAACACATATCATTGTCACATCAATAGATGTCCCCCTCATTTTAGTGAAGGATTAGTCCAACACAAGGGAGGCTTCCTGGGTGACACTAGGGGGGTTACGATGGGAGAAGGAAAGAGCTCGAAGAGTACCCCTATAGGTCAAGGTCAAGGATGAGAATGAGGCTTTGGGAAATATTTTTAGGAGTTGGTAAATGGTTTCCAAGGTTATGTACCTACAAAACAATGTTAGACCTTCCCAAACAAAACAATATATCATGATCCAAGCCTCAAAATCAATGGGGAATTAGCAAGAAACCTTATTGTCCCAAAATTGCAGTAGTATGGAAATATATAAATCAGCATTAAAAAGACTGTGAAAGCTGCAAATTAGACCATCAAAATCAAGTGTATGATGCTGAAAACTTAATCTAGGAATTAGTAGACAAACTTCCAATATTTAAACCAAGACTTTGATAGCAAGAGAGGGTTGTTTATAAGTGTTATTAGCGGAGTTTTATAATAGTATTATGGCTGTAGAAAAAATTTGCTACACCATTAAGTTCTATCCATTAAAATCAAATGGAAATCTACCCAAACAATTGCCTTTAAACAATAAATTAATTATGATAGCTTGCAAGTGAATTTCATCAATAGAAAAGTGAGTAAAGAGTGATAAAAGAGTGATTTTTCTGCAGCCCTAATGGTTTTAGCTTAATGCTTGTTATAGAAGCTTAATTACTAGTTAAATCAAGACGCCCTTAGGGCACAAGATAGCKTAAAACATATAAAATTTAATTCCAAACTTAAACAATTCAATCCCCTTGAAATCACGTTTACCAATGCAACAATATTCAATCTCCAATGCAAAGATTATTGTATTTATCTACTAGTTAATGGAGTCTCTTGTTACYAGCTAGGGTTTATCACTCTTCTAGAAGTGAATCCATTTTACTCCCTAGAGAAGATAAACMTTAGCAATGTCTTTCTACAAGGGTAAGCATGCAAAAATCCTTACATAATCCAAGAGATAGCAGGCAAAACCCTTACTTATCAAAGATATTCCACCAAATTTCCATGAACACGCATCCAAGAGAAGTCGCTAGCCTTTCCTCCAYGAATAGACAAGTAAAACATCCATTTTTCACTAGAGACAAGAGATAGTGAATTGCCCAAGTAGGGCGAAAATTTCATCCAAGAGTTATGTAATTCTCAAGTGCGTTATGTCTAAAATGAAAATTAGATGGCCTCTATTTATATGAGGCCATCTAAACCAATTTTTCCACACAAAAATGTCAACAACAAATCAAAAGAGGGTCGACCCCCTTTATTTTCCTTTACAACTTACAAAAATAAAATTTACATAAAGTAAAACCCTCAAAAGTGTGATGTCATTCCCTAAAGGAGTGGCATTGAGGCTCTAAGTGAGACATTGAGCCTCAAGATGCAAATTGTCAGGCCTCTAAATTCCATGTGTCAAGCTCTCATGTGTGAGAGTGTCGTGCCATGCCTCTTCTTCCTTCAAACCAGGTCACCACTCCTCTGGAACCATCAATCCCCCAAAACCCTAGCCTCCACATGACATCAAAGGGTTATAAGGTGACGTCCTAGGCCTCCCAAAGCTAACGTCTAGGTGCAATGGGCTACAATGTCATCCTCTGGTGTTTTCAAAATGCCTCTAAAGGCAATATTCATCATCTCATGCGCACAAGAACTACAGGGTACTCTGCCCATGCTGTGAGGTATGGAATCCATCCTTGGGGTCTTCAACCCCCCATGAAGGTCAAAATGGCACAATTCCACCTATGGAATATCTTTCACCGAACAAGGTCTTGTAAATACAAACAAGTATGCCCTCCAAGGGTCCACAACTCACATGTATCATGCCAAGTAAGTCACATCTAATAAAAGAACCACATGAACATGTGCATTAAATCCCCCCTTTTCAAATTAAACAAGTGCTCAAAGACCTTATAAAATTTTCCAAATTTAAGTATGGGAGGGTTGTCATGGTGCCCTATTGGGTAGATCAATTCTGAATTCAAGGAGTTTTTCCTAAGAAGACCCTCTCTAAGTCATGTAATGAATGTAAGGTGGATGGGGGTATGACTTTTGGGCATGTGGTTCTTGACATATATATTAGACAATTTGTTGTCGTTGTTGTCAACCTTAGAAGAAGCCCTAAATCAAATCCCATAAACCCCTAAAAGTGATGATTATGTGTCCACTTGAAGAATCCTTGAAGATCCTTGAAGGAGCCTTGACATAAGTGTATATAACTCCAAAGTGGCCCCCTTATGGCGTAGCTTTTAAGCATGGCCCTCACAGAATGAGATAACATGTGGTTGTTTCCACATGCCCACTTTGAGTTGTACACATATGGAGCCTTGAAGAAGCCTTTATAACCAAGAGAAGAATCCCTTAAAGCCAAGAGAAGAATCCCCTAAAGTAAAGTGAAGAAGCCCCTAAGGTTGACCATCCTTAAGGAAGAGGTGTGACCCAAAAGTTGTGGCCCTTGGTTGCACCCCCTCATGTGGAGAACACTCATATAAATAAGAGGAGCCTCATTTGGCATTGGTAAAAAACCAATTCAACCTAGCCAAGGAAGAGGAGCGAATTCCAGCTTAGAGGATCAAATTTCCAAGGGAATATGAAGTGAAGAAGGGTAAAATTCCAAGAGAATATGAAGTGAAGAAGGG
This sequence comes from Picea sitchensis, assembly GCA_010110895.2. Taxonomy (NCBI): domain Eukaryota; kingdom Viridiplantae; phylum Streptophyta; class Pinopsida; order Pinales; family Pinaceae; genus Picea; species Picea sitchensis. Next base: position 98,519 of record SNQJ01S0016190.1, read on the forward strand.
TGAAATTCCAAGGGAAAATGAAGTGAAGAAGGGTGAAATTCCAAGGGAATATGAATTTTTGTGATGATTTGTTCTAAGGTTTTTCTTTGAAGGTCATCTTGGAAATTTTTATATAATTTGTTTCTAGAAAGATTCAAATAGTGAAACTTGTAGGTGTTTCAGAAGAGATAGCAAAGAATCTTGGGTACAAATTCCAGGTCTTGACTCGTTACAGGTTTGGAGTTATACATAGTGGAAGTTGAGGTATGGTTTTCTTCTTCAAAATGAGTCATATTGTCATTTTCTCTATAACTTTTTTTCCGGGGATGAGTCAAGGAGACAAATT
>SNQJ01S0016190.1:105413-158936 GCA_010110895.2 Picea sitchensis
CTTTCTCGAAGAAGGCTTTTAGCTGCTTTCTCAGATTGAAAAGTTCCTTGGGAGAACAATAACGATCAGATCTGGTCTTTGATGGTGAACAAAGACCAAACACATTTAGACTACATCTCATTCACCTGGTGACTCCACGATTAAAGAATCCAATGGTGACTCCATTATTCTGAAATCAATCAGTGACTCCACTGGTTTGAAATGGACAAAATCTTGGCTCAGAGGTTTGCTCCTTTTAATTTATTTGTTGTTCGTGGTTTTCCAAATGTTGTTCCTACTGTGGATCAGTGGGTTGATTTTTTTCCCATATTTAGAGAACACAGAGATGAAAACCCTATCGAGCATCTCCGTGAGTTTCATGAACCCATGCATCATTGGGAGATACATCATGAGGATGTATTAATGAAGATGTTCATGTTCTCATTAGACGGGGATGCTCGTGAGTGGTATCAATTTTTTTCCCCCTGCTAGCATCTCGTCCCTAAGAGAGTTTCATGCAACTTTCAATACTCAATGTCAAAAAAATTATTCCTCTAAGTTAATTCGTCATATCTATTGTGAGGAATATAGAGATGGTGTTCAGGACATAGATCGTTCTTGCGAAAGATGTGAGAATGAAGGAAATACCTCAGAGGAGTTGATGGAGTTGGTAAAATCTTTTTCTGCAAGAATAGAGGGATTGGAGGTAGATTTCGCTTGCTTCTCTTATGAAGAAAATGCAGAGGATATTCATGTCCTTGAAACAAATGTTCTTGGCAGCCCTGCTTATGATGAAGAAGTGATGTCGGATACTGACCAAGAACAAACATCTTTTGACGGATATCTCAGTGAAGACGACGAAGAGCAGAGCTTTTCCATGGTTCATGTTTATAGTGATTGTGAAACTGATCTTGGGGAGAGCCATGAAGGAGAAAAGGAGGAACCACATCTCTTGACTATCTTGGCTCAGAGTTTTGCCCCTTTCAATTTCTCAGCCATATCTGGTTATCCACATCTAGTGTCGGCTATAAACAAATGGGATGATTATCTTCCGATATTCAGAGGAAGCAAGCATGACCATCCTGGTGAGCACTTATTAAAATTTCATGTATGCATGCTTGAACATGGCTTATTTCACGAGGATGTTTGGATCAAGATGTTCAGTTTTTCTTTAGAAGATGATGCTCTTGGATGGTGTCTATCTTTCCCTGCTGCTAGTATCCATTCATTGAAGGATTTTCACGATGCTTTTAATTTGTATTATGGGAAGATTTACTCGGTTCGTCTTATTTTTTATGACTGTTGTAAGAGGTTTGAACTCCACATTCTATAGATGTTAGAGTGTTCCTCGTATGATGAGTCTGGTAAAGATCTGATTGAGAGAGAAAGCAAGGATGAAAGTGAGTATTTTGCAAATGCAGATGAAAAGTTTTCTCTCTCTATTTCCCAAGAAGAAGTCCTTCCAGATATGATTGATGATAGTGATGATGATGGCATAACTATGGATGCATTATTTTCCTCCCCTAGTACACTTGCTCTCTCAGATTTAAAAGATGAAATGGTTTAAGAAAAGAATCAAGATAATGCTCTTTTCTCTTTGCAAGATAAAAGAGTTATGCGCTCACCTACCCCTGAAGAGTATTCAGAAGCAGAAAACATAGGCTGCCAATCTTCTGATGGAAGTGAAAGCTCCTACCAAGAGCAGCATGATAGAGAGAATGAGCCATCCATGGATATACATGAAGAGACTTCTTTCTCTCAGCTAGCAGATGTTATTGGAGCAGACAAAGGAGACATGGAGGAGCTAAAGGTGCAGTTTATATCCTGTCTTGAACCTGCAAATGAGCAAGTATCACCTGCGATCAGCTGACCCGCATTAGTCCTCTACCCACATGTACACTTTGAGAACATCGAATGACAAGTGAGAAAGAAGGAAGTGCAAGAGGTAATTTCTTACTATTCGAGCTTTCCTGATTATAAATTTTGTGACCCTGTGGGGTTATATATGGAAATATGTTTTCCAAAAGCATTGGACCCTGCAAAATTGTTCATATTATCGTCATTTGGAGGTATTTCCAGTGTTCCAATACATGTTTTCTTTATGCTTTCATACTTCCCTTAACTTTTATGGATTATTTGCAGTAAAGAGAAGAATTATATTACCGAACAGTCTGGGTGGTTATGGTGGAAGTTTGCTTTCACCTAACGCTTTGTAAAAATCAATTAGCCTAGGACTGTACATAAATACGCTCTTTCTCGAGCATATGTGTTTGTTTTCCTTTTTATAAGTAGAATAGTGTACATGTCGGCCTTCGGCGAAATGTTTTGAGCTCGATTCCATAACCCAATGGCTAAGGCATTGGAACTACTTGTTCTTGGCAGCTCTTAGGGAGCATGCCATCCCCTATGGAGCCAAATGTTATCACATGAACTTGTCAGAGTCCTGTGGGTTTGTGGTTTCTACATAAGTCTATAATTTTTCCCTGTCTCTCTCCTTTTCGCAGACCAAGTCTTAAATTTTTCCCTTCAACTGGTAAAGTCAGTTGTGTTCGCCCCTTTTTGTTTAAAAGACCTGGTTTTCCTTGATGTCTTACCTGAAAAATTCTCCACCCAAAGCCTTTTTGTTTTCCTCTAAAGATGAATACCCATCTCCTTTTGTTTCAATCACTCATCCTGTTGTTTTCCCAAGCCCCTATCCAGTCATCCAAGTCTTTGTTTACACAGGCCGCAGCCGCGGGCTCAAAGCGCGACACTCAGAGCAGTCTGTTCTAGACCTGAATCAAGCAAAAAGGCAGGTTCAGATTTCAACAGTGGGAATTCCATGTGGAGTTCAAATTAGCAGCTCACGGTCATTCAGAATCTTAAAATTTGTGCGAAGTATAGCACCGGAGCAAAAGGCCCGAAGAGAGCATGAGTCATTGATCTTTAAAGGGACATGTGGTAGTTGATCCAAGTGTTTGGGGAAATAAGCTTCGGGAGTTTCAAAGTGAGAAGTGTGTGGAATTCCAGAAGTATCGAAGCCTGAACTCCTAAAATAATATGAGCCATCAAAAGTTGAGGACGCGTGGATGCAAATCCCTCACTTCGGAGTTCGACTCTTCGGAGAATTGTAGGAGTTAAACATTGCGAAGTCCCGAAGTGAATATGAGTCATTGATCAGCAAGAGGATCAAGTGAAGGTAGTTAATGGAAATGGGGGCAACAGTTGAGACCTCGTCTCACCCCATAAATGGAAAGCATAGTGAGAATGGTCGTGGGGGGAGATTGTCAATCCAAAGTTTCCTGAGGGATGGATTTTCCTGCAAAGCACATAAATAAGTCGAGCTTGCATCTGACATAAGAAGGCCTTCACATGGTGACAGAGTAGGTGCCGAATGGAAACTTTGAATGTGGGGGTTCGATCACATTCATGGTGGTTGCATCATCTTTAGTATATATAGGCAGTTTTGATATTTTGTTAAGGTCGAATGGTTGAGCTAGGCTCCCTGCTATTGTAATAATTTTATGAAGAACACTAGTTCTCTAGTTATGTATTTGTTTTTGAGACATCTTGGTTAATCTAAGTCATCTTTCTTGCTCCATCTTATTTTCCTCTGATACTGAGAGAGTTCATGATTGACTGATTCACGTGGATTGTTATGATTGTATTATGATCAATGTTATATTATAGTGTTGTGATAATTTCTTTCAGTTTCTTTGAGATTTGAATTCAAGAGGATCTTGCATTTAATTTTTTCCTCCATATGTTGTTGGAAGACCTGATGTCCACAACATACCTCTACACTCTCCTCACCAAAGTCTTCCCTCTATTCACCTTTACTCCAACTTACTGACTGAAGTTGATTCCAGACCTTAATTGCTTATGCATGCTAGTCTAGATTTCTGAGTTAGAACATTATTATCATTGAGTCCTCTCCATTTGATCACCTAAAACTCGTTTACATTTACTATATAAACTGATGGGTATTAGGCTTACCTTCTATGCAATCTGAAGGTGACTTCTAGTGCTAACAGAAGCCAAAAATGATGAACATTGGATCAAGGTTATGGAATAAGAATGAAATCAAATAGAGAATAGTGAAACATGGGAACTAGTTCCAAGACCAAAGGACAAAAATGTGATTGGGACAAAATGGGTCTTCAAAAACAAGCTAAACAAAGATGGACAAGTAACTAGAAACAAAGCAAGACTAGTGTGCAAAGGATATGCTCAAGTTGAAGGAATGGATTTTGAAGAAACCTTTGCTCCCATGGCTAGAATGGAAGCAATCAGAATGTTCTTGGCTTATGCATTATCCAAAAGGATCAAAGTGTATTAGATGGATGTAAAATCGGATTTTCTAAATGGATAATTAGAAGAAGAAGTCTACATAGAACAACTAGAAGGGTTTCTACTATTAGAAAAGGAAGACTATGTTTTCATATTGAAGAAAGCTATGTATGGACTTAAGCAAGTCTCAGAGCTTGGTACTCAATATTGGACATGTACTTACAGAAACAAGGATTCAGAAGGGGAAATGCAGATAGTAACCTCTACATAAAAGTGGATCAAGGCCATATGATTATTATTGAAGTGTATGTTGATGACATCATCTTTGAAACTGATGATGATAGATTGAGTCATAATTTTTCCAAGGATACGCATAATGAATTTGAAATTTCCCTACTTGGGGAGTTGAATTTCTTCTTAGGACTCTAGATATCTTATCTAGACGAAGGATTTTTCATTTCCCAAACCAAGTAGATCAAGGAAATGTTAAAGAAGTTCAAAATGGAAGAATGTAAACCTGTGAGTACTCCTATGGTTACTGGTTGCAGGTTGAGAAAATATGATGAATCTAAAGAAGTGGATCAAAGAGTACACAGATCAATTATTGGTAGTCTACTCTATGTGACAACTTCAAGACCAGATGTAATGCAAGCAGTTGGAAATCTTACAAGATTTCAAGCGGCACCAAAGGAAACCCATGTTATAGTAGTGAAAAGGATCTTTAGATATCTTAAAGGAACAACAGATTTTGGGCTATGGTATCTGAAAGGATATGAGTTAACTATGGTCACCTACACGGATGTAGATTGGGCAAGAAGTATCGATGATAGAAGAAGTACAAGTGGAGTAAATTTCTACTTAGATGACTGCTTAGTGTCCTGGTCGAGCAAGAAGCAATCTTTAATATCCTTATCCATAGCAGAAGTAGAGTATATTGTAGCAGCAACGTATTTTACTCGGATTCTCTGGATGAAGCAAACCCTGCAAGACATACAAGTGATATATGATGAGCCTATTTTGATACTTTGTGATAACATTGGTGCTATAAGCATCTCCAAGAATTCAGTGATGCATTTCAAGACCAAACATATTCCTATTAAGTTCCAATTTCTATGGGAACAAGTCACAGAAAATAATATCGAGTTGGAGTACAATGGGACAAAATAATGGATTGGATACATCTTCACAAATCCTCTTCCAAGGGAGACCTTTGAGTATCTTCAACGAAAATTGGGAGTAATTTATGCTCCAAATTCATTTCCATAATTTTCTGCAAGAACAAAAATGGGAATATAGTTAGGAGGAGTTGCCCTTTTCCATTGATGTCAAAGGAGGAGAGAAAAATAGTAAAACTAGAAGCATGAAGATAGGGATGAGATAAAATATGGTTGTTTCCACATGCCCACTTTGATTTGTACACAAACGAAACCTTGAAGAAACCCTAAAACCAAGTGAAGAAGCCCCTAAATCCAAGAGAAGAAGCCCCTAAAGTAAAGTAAAGAATCCCCTAAGGTTGGTCATCCTCAAGGAAGAGGTGTGACCCTTGGTCGCACCCCCTCATGTGGAGAAGACTTATATAAATAAGAGGAAATTATTTTTGCATTAGTATCACACAAATTAAACCTAGTCAAGGAAAAGAAGAAAATTTTAGCCTAGAGGAGCAAATTTCCAAGGGAAGATAAAGTGAAGAAGGGAAAAATTCCAAGGGAAGATGGAGTCTTGTAATGATTTGTTCTAGGGTTTTCTTTGAAGATCATCTTGGAATTTTAGATATAAATTTGTTTCTAGAAAGACTCAGATAGTGACACTTGGAGGTGTTTCATAAGAGATAGTGGATAATCTTGGGTATGAATTTTAGGTCTTGACTCATTACAGGTTTTGAGTTATACTCAGTGGAAGTTGAGTTTTTTAAAAACTAGGGTTTTCTTCTTCAAAACAAGTCATCTTGTTATTTTCGCTATAATTTTTTGGGGGGGGACGATTAAAGGAGCAAAACTTGGAGGAATTTCACAGAAGATATCAAAGAATATTGGGTACAAGTTTCAAATCTTTATTCAATATAGATATGGAGTTATACTTGTTGGAAGTTAGGGTTTGTGATTAATCCATAAACTAGTCCCAAACATGTGTTCGAGATAAAATGGTTATATTTGAAGCTTGGTAGATCCAAATTGAATTCCACTTGTTTCATTATAAGGAGAATATATCATAATATATGAGGTCCAAGTTTCAGAACCATAAACATAAAATTGAGCTCGTGGGGAATCTTACAAGTTTACATATTTGAGGTAGAGTTATGAGCAGCTTTGTATGCAGATTTAAGAAGTGATTTTGGGATTGTATTTGAAGGATGATTTGATCTTGTATCATYATTTAAAATATTCTAAGGGGATTGGTTTCTCCTTCCAGTAGGTGTTGTAAAACATAGGGAGTGGGTGATTCCTTCAAGTTGGTGCTTGTAAAATATTGAAACTACCTAAGAAAAATTTTCGTGGTTTTCTCCCAGTTGGGTTTCCATGTAAAAATCTATGTGCAATGTGTATGAGTTTATGTGATGATTAATAGCATGATTAATGGTTAATGGTTAATGTTTATGTAGTGCTTGAATATTAAAATTGTTGAAATAACTATATAATTATTCACCCCCCCTTCTTAGTATTCTTGAATATTCTAATAGTGGTATCTACATTTTCAAATAAATTAGGTTATAGTATTAGAGGTAAGGAGTCACATCCTATGGGACCGGCTCTGGATAAGATTGTTGAGGAATCAAATTTTCAGGTGGTTGATATCTTGGTATTAATTGATGCAGAGAATCCATATAGGGTTGAGGTGACTAAGTGGTTGATCTTTGTTGGAGAGAACCTCAACATGTTAGCATCTCAGTGGTGAGAGATATAATCCATTTTGGCTAAGAATGATCCTTCGAACGGGTCATCTGGTAATATTAGTAGTTCCATTTTCCCTCCCCTCTCTTCTACTCTTTCTCTTAGTTGGCCTTCTTTCATTAAGAATTTGTCTATCCCTTTTCCAAAGCTCCATATCGATTTGGTTCAGCCCCTAGTTAGTCACTCGAGTCAAACCTATGGTAATTATTGTTGGGTTGTTATATTCTTTGCATTGAAAGAACAATCATTTGACTGTTTAGTTGAAGTAGATCAATTGGGTGAAGAATCAACTAACGATTCAAGTCAAGTCAATGGTTAAGTTGAGATTTAAATGATTGGCGAGGAAGTCAAAAGTCGAAGTGATCGATGGGAAAGTCGTAGTCGAAGTGACCGATAGGAGGTCGACTAGAAACCGACTGAAGACCAACTAGAGGTTGACTGGTAAACCAACTGAAGTTGACTGTAGAATAATCTCGAGATTCATGGAATTGCAACCAATCATCTATGTGGATCTATAACTACTTTTTGGGTGCCATGATTTAGGGTTTTGCATACCATAAAGCTTATAAATAAGTTATGTTGTAATACTGTAGAAGCTAATCTTTGATGAATCCTTTAAGCATGTAGATTTTAACCTTGTAAAATTAATTACTGCAAACATATTCTTAATAAAACAGAAAAGATGCAATGACACACACATTACATAGAGATGTTTACCCTGGATACCCAAACCTAGAAAATCAACAACATGTTTAAAGCCGCACATATAATCKTATTTATTCATCATCTTCTTCATTGTTTACAATACAATATACATATAGGATATCGCGACATCCAAACTCCTAATCCATTGATCCGGATTAGTCAACAATCCTAATTCCTTAACCAAAATTAGAAAACCATCGGTGAACACCATTTGCCGAAAAACCACCAAAATGGATGCAAAAAAAACCAACAAAACAAAAATTATGGGCTCCGCCCCCAAACTCCCTTTCTCCCATATCAGTGCACATAACATGGGATCAATCTTGCAAAGAACATAACACATACCCAACATTCTCCCACTTGTTGTTTTCTTTGGATACAGGGGGTTACAGGATTATATAGTCAACAATCCAAGGCAAAAATACCCATAGATTCTCTACATTAAAAGAAATTCTCAGTGCTCACAGATTTTGTTAATGAATCTGCAACATTATCCAAAGTGTCCACCTTCATCAACAACACCTTCTTGTCTTCAACCATGTCTCTCACAAAGTGATATTTAACATCAATATGCTTTTGTCTTTGWATGATAAATTCGGTTCTTTGCCAGGAAGATTGCACTCTGATTGTCACAATATATCCTTGCATCTTGTTGTACCAACCCAATACCTGAACACAATATTTGTAACCATGTTGCTTCCTTGCTTGCATGAGTGGTTGCCATGTATTCAATTTATGTAGTAGAGAGTGCCACTACAACCTATCTTTTTCTCATCCAATTGATTTCTCCTCCAAACAAGTTAAACACATACCCGCTTATAGATCTTCTATGATCCAGATCTCCAGCCTAGTCTACATCCACAAAGCCATATATGTCCAACATTCTATCTATTTCTGGTCTTCCTTGGTAGCACAATCCATAACTAGTAGTGCCACACAAATACTTGAAAACCCTCTTTATTGTTGTCCATTGCTCCTTCCCTAGTTTTGAGATATACCTACTCAAAACTCCCATTGCATGTACGATTTATGGTCTAGTACAGACCATTACATACATCAAACTACCAACTACACTAGCATATGGAACACATGACATGTCATCATCCTCTTCTTGTGTCTTGGGACATTGATCCGCAAGTAAATTTACTCCTACATGAATAGGAACCTTAATTGGTTTGCATTCCTGCATATTAAATCTCTACAATATTGTCTCCACATATTTCCTCTGAGTTAACCAAAGGATTAAAAAAAGTTTCATATTTTCCCTATCTCTTTTAATTTCCATGCCCAAAATGAAATTTGCAGCACCAATATCCTTCATGTCAAATTTAGAGGACAATTGAATTTTCACGGCTTGGATAATCTCCTTCTCGTTTCTTATCAACGACATATCATCCACATACAAGACCAAATAAATAAAATGATCACCAATTAATTTGAAATACACAAAGTGATCCGCTTTGCTCCTTGTGAAGCCAAGTCCAAACATATAAGTATCAAATTTTTTACAACACATCCTTAGTGATTGCTTTAACCCATACAGAAACTTTTTCAGCTTGCATACTAGCTCTTTCTTTCCCTTCATAGAAAATCCTTTTGGATGCTTCATGTAAATTTCTTCTTCAAGATCCCCATGTAGGAATGTTGTCTTCACATCCATCTGTTCTACTTCAAAATCAAAGCAACAACAACAAATAAAAGAAATCTAATAGAACTTAACTTGGCAATAGGAGAAAAAATTTCACCAAAGTTAATTCCCTCTAGCTAGGAATAACCTTTTGCTACTAACCGAGCTTTGTATTTCTCCACTTTTCCATCTGCATTCAACTTCTTCTTAAACACCCATTTGCTACCAATGGGATTTCTTCCAGACGACAACTCCAGTAGATCCCAAGCCTCATTCTTAACCAAGGCTGCTATTTTTTCAACCATGGCCTTTTTCCAGAGTTTTCCATCCTTTGAATCCACTGCCTCCCGAATAGTTCTAGGATCATCATCGATAATAGACAAAGAAAAATTTGAATGGAAATCAGGTGGATTATATCTTTTTGGTTTCCTTCTTTCCCAAACTGATCTCCTCAATACTGAATTATGAGGATCTTCATCTTCTGATTCATTATACTTCAATTCAAACTCTATTTTCGCTGGTTCTTCCTCCTTTGGTAGGACTTCATGTTTGACAACATCTTTTATTTCTCTAAATACCACATCTCGGCTATACACTACCTTTTTAGTTTTGGGGTTCCAAATCTTATAACCTTTCAAACCATATTTATACCCAATAAAGAAACATTTTTCAACCTTTTTATCTAGCTTACTCATGTTTTCCTTTGGAACATGAACATAGGCGTCACAACCAAATACCTTAAGATGTGTGAGAGAGGGTTTCTTACCAATCTATACCTTGTGTGGAGTCTTGTCATCCAATGATATTGAGGGTGATCGATTGACTAGATGACATGCAGCACCCACTGCCTCTATCCAGAATTATTTTCCTAACCCAACACCACTAAGCATGCACCTTGATTTTTCCAATAGCATCATGTTCATCCTTTATGCAACCCCATTCTGTTGAGGTGTCTATGGAGTAGTATTCTACCTTTCTTTATCAAACTTCTTACAGAATTCTTCGAATTCGTTTTCATAGAACTCTCCACCATTATCTGTCCTCAGCACCTTAATTATCCATCCTCGGCACCATGTAGTACTTGAAAGCCCTTCTCTCTGATATGCCCCAGTCTTTGATGCCACAACATAGTCTTTTCTCTAGAGACTGTAGGAGTTTTTTCTTTTTCGGCTCTCAGGAACAATTGAACTAATACACCCATCACTAATAGTGCTTCCCTCTAGATTATACATAATTACAAACATAATTCCCTTCAGCAACACCATTTCTCCTTGAACCATCATCCAGGTTTCTTTCTCAAACATTATTTTTACGTCGCATCGTCCATTTTGCATACAAAAATAAAATTTATGGCTAATCGTGGGATGTGTAGAACATCAAAGAGTGTTCTAATCCTTCCATCCATGAGCTTCAACTTGAATTTTCCTAGTCTTATGATTTTGGTTTTCAAGTCATCACCTAGGAAAACATCACCTCCATCATACCTTTCATATTTGCAAAACCACTCCCTATGACGAAAAGGATGTACCTGAGTCAACCAACCATGACTCATGGTCTGCATGTGTGCTTGAAGAAGCCAAGTACACATTCCCTCCTTCTTCCTCAAAGGTTTTTGCTTCTTTAGAAGGAGTATATTCATATCCCTTCCCTCTCTCAACACTTTTGGATCTACATTGCTTCTTGTAGTACCCTTCTTTCCACATCTCCAACATACCTTTACAATTTTTCTGGGAGATTTAGATCTCCCACTTGAAGACTTAGATCTGTTTTTTTCTTGGGAGCATCCTCTTGCAAATAATGCATCTAAGCTATATCCTTCCATGTTCTTACATCTCATCTCCTCAGACAACAAGGATGAGACCACATCATCGAAACTTAAAGTACTTGTATTACTACCTATGGCCACAACCAAACTATCCCACGAATCTGGTAAAGAGCACAATAAACTAATACATTTATATTCCTTAGAAATCTTAATATCAATCGATAATAGCTGACTTACCACATTATTGAAGGCATTCAGATGCTCTGTCACCAAGTCTCCATCTTTCATCCTCAAGTTGTACAGATTCTTCCATAGGAAAAATTTGTTTACCAGGGACTTTCACTGATACAAAGCCACTAACTTATCCCATAGTGCATTGGTTGTAGCTTCCCCTGACACATTTAGTAATACTTATTCTGAGAGACACAATCGGATTGTGCTCTTCACTATCCGATCCAACTTTTTCCAATCATTTGTTGACATTCTTGTAGGTGCAGTACTTGGATCCACAGTGATCCATTGATCCTTGTCCACCAACAAATCTTTCATCTTGAGCTTCCATAGCTCAAAACGTTTCCCATTAAATTTCTCGATCTCTATTTTCTAACTGTTCGTCATTTCTTTTAACTTGAAGAATCAATACCGTGGATTTCCCACTGTAAAAAAGGTTTATTGTAGACCCGAGCCAAACACTTAGCCACAAAGGCATCCCCTTAAGCCAATAACAACTCTGATACCAAATGTATATTTTAACCTTGTACAATTAATTATTGCAAACGTATTCTTAATAAAATAGAAAATATACAATGGCACACACACACACATTACACATAGATTTTTACCCTGGAAACCCAAACCAGGAAAACCATCAACATGTTTGGAGCCCACTTAGAGTCACACCTCTAATCTTATGTATTCATCATCTTCTTCATTGTTTATAATACAATATACATATAGGATCCCATGGCATATAAACCCCTAATACATTGACCAAAATTAGTCAACAACCCTAATTCCTTAACCAGAATTAGAAAACCATCGACGAAAACCATGTGATGAAAAACCACCAAAACGAATACCAAAAAAAATATTTAAGGGCTCTGCCCTCGAACCCCCTTGCTCCCATATTAGTGTACAATACATGGGATCAATATTGCAAAAGAATATAACACATACCCAACGTTCTCCCACTTCTTGTTTTCTTTTCATACAGGGGGTTACAGGATTACATAATCAACAATCCATGGCAGAAATACCCATAGATCTTATACAACAAGAGAACTTATCAGTGCTCACAGATTTTGTTAATGAATCTACAACATTCTCCAAAGTGTCCACCTTCATCAACAACACCTTCTTGTCTTCAACCATGTCTCTCACAAAGTGATACTAAACTCAATAAGCTTTGTCTTTAAATGATAATTTGGGTTCTTCACCAAGAAGATTGCAATCTCACTATCACAATCTATCCTTACAGCTTGTTGTACCAACCCAATACCTAAACACAATCTTTGTAACCATATTTCTTCCTTGCTTGCATGAGTGGCTTCCATGTGTTCATCTTCTATAGTAGACATTGCTACTACAACCTGTATTTTTCCCATCCAACTAATTGCTCCTCTAAACGGGTTAAACACATTCGGTCTTGTAGATCTTCTACGATCCAGATATCCAACCCAATTTGCATCCACAAAACCATGTATGTCCAACACTCTATCCAATCCTCGTCTTCCTTGGTAGCACAATCCATAGCTAGTGGTTCCACACAAATACTTGAAAAACCTCTTTACTATTATCCAATGCTCCTTCCTTGGTTTTGACATATACCTGCTCAAAACTCCCATTGCATGTGAAATGTCTTGTCTATTATAGACCATTGCATACATAAAACTACCAACCACACTAGCATACGGAACACAGGACATGTCATATTCCTTGTGACTTGGGAAACTGATCCGCAAATAGATTTACACCTACGAGAATAGGAACCTTGATCGGTTTACATTCCTTCATATTAAACCTCTACAATATTGTCTCAACATATTTCCTCTTATTTAACTAGAGTTTCATGTTTGCCTAATCTCTTTTAATTTCCATGCCCAAAATGAATTTTTCAGCACCAACATCTTGCATGTCAAATTTAGAGGACAACTTAGTTTTCACATTCTGGATAATCTCCTTGTTGTTTCTTATCAGCAACATCTCATCCACATGCAAGACCAAATAAATAAGATGATCATCGATTAATTTGAAATACACACAGTGATCCACTTTGCTCCTTGTGAAGCCAAGTCCCAACATATAAGTATCAAATTTTTGACACCTCATCCTTGGTGATTTCTTTAACCCATACAGGGAATTTTTCAGCTTACATACCAGCTCTTTCTTTCCCTTCACAACAAATCCTTTTGGATGCTTCATGTAGATTTATTCTTCCAGATCCCCATGTAGGAATGTTGTCTTCACATCCATATTTTCTACTTCAAAATAAAACACAGCAACAACAGATAAAATACATCTAATAGAAGTTAACTTGGAACAGGAGAAAAAATTATACCAAAGTCAATTCCCTCTACCTGGGAATAACATTTTACAACCAATCGAACTTTGTATTTCTCCACTTTGTCTCATGCATTCAACTTCTTCTTAAACACCCATTTTCTATTAATAGGATTTCTTTCAGTCGGAAACTCCACTAGATCCCAAGCCTCATTCTTATCCAAGGCAGTCATTCCTTCAACCATGGCCTTTTTCCAGAGTTTTCCATCCTATGAATCCATTGCCTCCCTAAAAGTTCTAGGATCTTAATCAGTAAGATACAAAGCAAAATTTGAATGGAAATCGGGTGGAGTATACCTTTCTGGTTTCCTTCTTTCCTAAACCAATATCCTCAATATTAGAGTATGAGGATATTCTTCTTCTTATTCGTGTTCTTTTGTAGAGTCTGATTCATTATCCTTCAATTCAAACTCTATTTTCTCTGGTTCTTTCTCCTTTGGTAGGACTTATTGTTTGACAACATCTTTGATTTCACTAAATACCACATCTCAGCTATAATCTACCTTTTTAGTTTTTGGGTTCCAAATCTTATAACCTTTCAAACCATATTTATACCCATTAAAGATACATTTTTCATCCTTTTTATCTAGCTTACTCTTGTTTCCCTTTGGAATGTGAACATAGGCCTCACAACCAAATACCCTGAGATTTGTGAAAGAGGGTTTCTTACCAATCCATACCTCACGTAGAATCTTGTCAACCAATGCTAATGAGGGTGATCAATTGACCAGGTAACATGCAATACCCACTGCCTCTGCTCAAAATTCTTGTCCTAACCCCGCACCACTGAGCATGCACCTTGATTTTTCCTCCAACGTCTTGTTCATCCTTTCTGTAACTCCATTTTGTTGAGGCATATACAGAGTAGTCTTCTTCCTTGCTATATAACACGTCTTACATAATTCTTCGAATTCATTTTCGTAGAACTCTCAACCATTATTTGTCCTCAACACCTTAATTATTTTCTTTGTTTGATTCTCCACAAGAGCCTTAAACTCTTTAAACATGTCAAAGACTTCAAATTTTTTCCCAAGTAAATATATCCAAGTATTCCTTGATAAGTCATCTATAAATGAGACATAGTACACATATTTTCTCAGTGATGGAACTGACACAGGTCCAAACACATCACTATGCATCAACTGTAAAATTCCCTCTGCCCTCATTGCACCAGAGGGGAATCTTACTCGATTTTGCTTCTCATATACACAATGTTCACATAAATCAAAATCCATAGAGGAGTTAGACATACCTTCAACCATACCTTTATCATCTAGTACTCGAAGGCCCTTCTCTCTGATATGCCCCAGTCTTTGATGCCACAACATAGTCTTTTCTCCAGAGATTGTGGTAGTTTTTTCTTCTTCAAATCCAATCTCAGAAACAATGGAACTATTACACCCATCATTAATAGTGATTCATTGCAGCTTATACAGATTTCCAAACCGAGCTCCCTTCAGCAACGTCATTGCTCCTTGAACCATCTTGTAGGTTTCTTTCTCAAACATTATTTTTACCCCTGCATCATCCATTTTGCTTACAAAAATCAAATTTTTGGTTAATCCTGGGATGTGCAGAACACCAGGCAGTGTTCTAATCCTTCCATCTATGAGATTCAACTTGAATTTTCCATGTCTTATGATTTTGGTTGTTGATTCATCACCTAGGAAAACATCATCTCCATCATACCTTTCATATTCGCAAAACCACTCCTTGTGAGGAGTCATATGAAAGGATGAACCTGAGTCAACCAACCATGCCTCATGATCTGCATGTTTGCTTGAAGAAGATAAGTACACATCCCCTCCTTATTCCTCTGAGGTTTTTTCTTCTTTAGAAGAATCATCTTCATATCCCTTCCCTCTCTCAACACTTTTGGATCTACATTGCTTCTTGCAATGTCCTTATTTTCCACATCTCTAGCATACCTTTTACAAATTTTCTTGGATATTTAGATCTTCCCTTAGATTTAGATATCCCACTTGAGGAATTAGATCTATTTCTTTATTGGGAGTGTCCTCTTGAAAATAATTCATTTGTACTATGTCCTTCCATGTTCTTATGTCTCATATCCTCCAAAAGGAAGGATGAGACCACATCATCAAAACTTAAAATAGTTGTTTTACTACCTATGGCCACAACCAAATTATCCCACAAGTCTAGTGAAGAGCACAATAAAATGATTGAAGGAATAATTCATACTTGTGATATATGAATAATGTCTAATGTATATGAGTGCATAAATGTAATGATGTAGACCATAAATAAAATTCTATGTATGAGTGAAAGATGAGGATAATCAAAGATATTAGGGATGAGGATCTCATCGATTGAGATGAGAGATTTAAGGAGATGTTGTGAAGATGGTTATGGATATGACATGATGTAATTATTTAATTAAGACTTGGTAGTTATGCTCACCTATGGTTGTATAAAGAGACCATTTGTACAATAGAATACGCACATGGGAATTTTATAATTGTTGAATTTTCTAATTTCCAGATCTTATAATTATTTCCTTGTGATTTCAAACAGAATTTAATGCCATTGTTATCATAGAATAATTACACACTAAAAATATCAACTGAAATAAAACTGCAGCGGAAATAACAAAATCATAGAAAGATAGCCATGCATAGTAGACACAATATTTTTACCATGGGAAACCCAACCTTGGGAGAAAACCCAACAAATTTTCTTAAGAAGAATTCAATTCAAAAAATACATCACCATAAAATGAAGAACCCATCATACAGAAGGTTGTGCCTTAGCATGAGAAAGATCCTTCAAGGCTACCGAACTACTAGACAAAGATAGTGCAACACTAAAATTTATGCAACTAGCAACTGCAACTGCAATTGTAATTGGCAACTGCAACTGCAATTGGAAATTGCAACTGTAAATGGCAACTGCAACTGCAACTGGCAACTGAAACTAGCAACTGCAACTGGGACTTGCGCACTTGCTGAGGAGATCTTGTGAGTGATGTGATAATGAAATGATTCATCCTTTATTTATAGTAATTTGAGTCACCTTTATTTACTTGTGGGGTCAATTTCTTCTTTTGTCCACGCTAATTCATTTAATGCTTTTCTGGGGTTTCTTTAATATTTTAATGGTCTTTGACTTGTCTTCTTAGCTTTCTTCTTTTTCTAGAAACGTTTTCCATGAGCCATGTTGATGTATCATTTCCTCACATGCACGTCTAATTAATATAGGGATCTAATGTGGAGTAAACCCACCGAGAATCCCCTCATCACAAGAGGTCTCTTGGGCCTACTTCTTCAACATTAAACTAGACTTGTAAACAAGTCAAACATCCCTTATAAAAATTAGATCACTCCATCCTGGAGCATGCAATGTGAAAGCATCTAACATCTCGAATCTTTATCACTCCTTATCAAATCAACATGACTAAGGAGAAAGATCACACCTAGGTCATTGACCACTAGAAAATACTTGTGAGTGAATGTATCATTTTCCCTTAGTCAAATCAACATGACCAATCTTGGAGAATGTTTTCATGATGTTGCATCTTGAGTCTTTATCACTCCTAGTCAAATCGGCATGACTAAGGAGAAAGACTACGCTTGGGCCATTCACCACTAGAAAATCCCCGTGAGTGAATGTATCATTTTCCCTTGGTCAAATCAGCATGACCAATCTAGGAGAATGTATGCTTGATGTTACTAACTGGAGAACCACCAACATCATGGGCCATTCACCACTAACATAGCCCTATGAGTGAATGTATCGTCCTCTCTTGGTCAAATTAGCATGACAAATCTAGGAAAATGTTTGCTCGATGTTGAAACATCAACAATAATGTAAAATAGATTTCCCCCTTTGTGGGCTTCTTGACTATAATTCTTGGTGTCCCTTGCTTATTTATGTGTTTAGTGTTAGTGTTGTTGCTCTTAAAACTAACATTTGGTATCATATCTAAGGTTTCTCATGCTACTCTAACTGTAAAATCTTTGGAAGTATTGGTGTTGTTGTCTACATGATAAGAGGAATACTCGTTGTTGTTATGAGAAGAGGACTACTCATTGTTTCTTATGGTTGTGAGCCATTGTTGGTCTAAAATGAAGGTGTTAGATCACTGTCGATTGTTGGTCTAAAAACACATTTTTTTTTATGTATTGGATGATTATAGATCAATGAAAAAATGATTGAAGACAGTTTGCAATTGAATTTATTCCTTTGCAAAGTGGATGGTATTTCCATAACCTATTTCTATAGAAGTTGCCACACATGAATAGTAGACATGAAATGTATCATACACAATTTCATCTGAGCTTGGATGCAAAAGTGGTATAATTGGGGCAACAATTGCATGCATGGTAGTAGGGTTACGCTGGATTTTGATATTACATGGATCGAATTATAATCAAGTGTGGAGGATGGTATCGATATCTATATGGGATCCGCTTAGAGGAGGAGGTTGTTGTTAAGGTCGAATAAAAAGCCAAAGATGTTAGCATTTCTTGGTATATGATCGATCCATCCGAGGATGAAGCAAAACTCATCTACAAAAGTCCATGAAGAATGAGATAAAGATGCCAAGAGGTAAATTAAAATTGATCGTAAATATTTACCATGCATGACATCATGTACATTAATTTCAAAGACTTTGCGTATTAAATGTGCATGAATAATTGGGTTGGTTGAAAATTTAAACTATTCTTTTCTAAATGTGGAAGGAAAGAGAAAGTATGAGTTTTGTGCGAGAGGATCCTCATAAAGGATTAATACACTTTAAAGGTTAAATGCATGATAATATACACCCTTGCATGGTGTGTGAGGAGTTCAATATTTGAGTCATTGATCGTGCTAGAGATTTTCTTTAATACTTAGAAAACATGTGTTTGACATATTATGTCTTGATCATCAAGTGTTGGAGTCAAGTATAGGTAGAAATTGAAGGGAAGTAGTCAATGCCCAAGTCAAGATTATTTTTCATTAATGTAATGAGCCTAAGAATGTATTGGTGGTGAAAAAATTTCTTTAGTGATTCCCTTCACATGGGTGAATGGTCACACATGTTAGTTGAAGTCTAAGGAAATTAAAGTAAATATGTAAATGTCATAGGTGAATTAAAGTCATGGAACAGGTAGAAGGTTTTCATATTGTTGTAAAGAATTGAAGTTAAGTCCATGTGAGAGGTTGAGAGTTTGAAGTCACACGAAAGAAGTTATTATTGATATGTAAATTGAAGAAGGGTGCATGATTAATGTTATCCAACACCCGAATCAAATTATGTTAAATCATTAAATGAGAGTTCAATATGGAGTCAAGTAAAGTGGAAGTAAAATCAAAGTAAAGTCAAGTTATGTAAATCATGGAATTGGTGCATCAATTAAATTTTCCAACCCAAGGTCATAGGTTTCTTTGTTGGACCTTGATATCATTCCAACAAAGAGCATATATGCAAGTATAGAAAGAAGAAGACTGATGAAGATACATAATCCATAGAGAAAAGTGCAAGCAAGATGCAAAGAGATGAAGATGTAGACTTCATGGTAGAGAAAGTTGAAGCAGAAAGACTCCTGGACATGACAAAAGAAGCAAAAGGACAAGAACAAAAGTTTGAAGTAGCAAGAAGAATGAAGCAGCAAAAGGATTGAAGATTGCAGCAGCGAAAGAAGACAAAGAATGAAGAAGGAAGCAAAGCAAGGTAAATAAGCAGTATCTTGTGTTAAATCATTTTTTGAGATAGAATAATATCCCTAAAGAAGTTTAAAGATCATCTTTAATAATGTTGTTTGATGATGGAAACAAAGATGATATTGATCCTATGTTTGTATAAGGGCTAGATTAGCCTGAAACGAAAGTTGAAATTGTATGTACCTGAGTGAAATGACGACGTAAGTCGTGTAGAGGCATGTTGTATGTACTTGATTCAATGTTGTTGTAAGTTGTGAAGAGGCAAGTGTACCCCCATAATTTGTATGTTGAAGGTTTGTGGTTAGCTAGAAACCACTTGATGTAATGTGTTGTTTGTGGTAAGCAGAAACCACTTGTCATGATAGAGGAGGGTTTGTGATAAGCCATAAATCACTTGTTGTAATGGTTGAGGGTAATACACCAAAACCCATGATGTATGGGTAAGACAAAGCATACTCAAGATGATGATTGACAATGATGTAGGGGGAGTTACAGGTACAGGTATGAGACTTGTGATTCAAGAATGGTTGATGAACCATATACATGAAAGAGTTTCCTATAGAATCGATGGGTACAACGACTTGTGAACCATGTATTCTAGTGGATGGTAACTTTTTTATATGGACTTCAACAAATATATATTTTTTATACTATGAAGGTACAAGAAGCATAATGAAGCTACATAATGAAGAAGACCAAAGATAGAAGATGAAGACAAAGCATAATAAGATGTTGAAGATTGGACCAATTCAAAGATCAGTTGAATAAATCACAAGTATTCATTAAGGTGGAGTATGAAGGAATAATTCATACTTGTGATATATGAATAATTTATAATGTATATGAGTGCATAATTGTAATGATGTAGACCATAGATAAAAGTCTATGTATCAGTGAAAGATGAGGATAATGAGATATATTAGGGATGAGGATCTCATGGATTGAATTGAGATATTTAAGGAGATATTGTGGAGATGGTTATGGATATGATGTTACCTAATTATCTAATTAAGACATAGTAGTTATGGTCACCTATGGTTATATAAAGAGACCATTTGTACAATAGAATACACACACATGAATGCTATAATGTAATATAGTTTTTCCCCTTTGGGGGGTTCTTGAGTATAATTCATGGTGTCCCTTGCTTATTTATTTGTTTGGTATTAATGTTGCTACTCTTAAAACCAACATTGATATACTTATCTTCATCAAAAATCTTAATATCAAGAGAGAATCGTTGACTCATCATAATATTGAAGGCATTCAGATGCTCTATCACCGAGTCTCCATCTTTCATCCTCATGTTGTACAAATTCTTACGTAAGAACAATTTGTTTACCAAGGACTTTGACTAATGCAAAGCCTCTAAATTATCCCATAGTGCCTTGGTTGTAGCTTCCCCTGACACATTTAGTAATACTAAATCTAAGAGACAATTGGATTGTGCTCTTCACCTTTAAATCCATCATTTTCCAGTCTTTTGTTGACGTTCATGTAGGTGCAATACATGGATCCACAATGATCCACTAATCTTTTACCACCAACAAATATTCCGTCTTGATCTTCCACAACTCAAAACTTTTCCCATTAAATTTCTTTATTTTTATTTTCGAATTACTCACCATTTATTTTCACCTGGAGAATCCATACAACATATCTCCCACTATAACAAGGTTTATCACATACTTGAGCCAAACCCTTAGCCACAAAGGCATCCCCCGGAAGCCAATAACAACTCTGATACCAAAAGTAGATTTTAACCTTGTACAATTAATTACTACAAACATATTCTTAATAAAACAGAAAAGATACAATGGCACACACACACATTACACAAAGATTTTTACCCTGGAAACCCAAACCAGGAAAACCAACAACTTGTTTAGAGTCGCACCCCTAATCTTCTTTATTCAACATATACTTTATTGTTTACAATACAATATACATATGGGATCCTGCAGCATCCAAACCCCTAATCCATTAACCCGTATTAGTCAACAACCCTTATTCCTTAACCAGAATTTGAAAACCATCGACGAAAATCATGTGTCGAAAAACTGCCAAAACGAACGCAAAAAAAAACTAGTAATTTTTTTTTTCGGGGACCCCCCTTGCTCCCATATCATTTAATAGTACATGGGATCAATCTTGCAAAGAATATAACACATACCCAACAAAGAGGATGTTGGTGGTCATGTAGATGTAAGTCGAATTGGTTGGAGGGTTGTTCTTGTGTAAAGCAAGAGAGTATGATTATGGTTGTTTCTTAAGTGTAGACCAAGGTTAGTCATGTAACTCTTTATTCATATAATGAATAAGACAACTTCAAGGAACAAGATGCTCAAGGAATGTTGGTTTTCCCGGTTTTGGGTTTCCAAGATAAAATCATTGTGTACTATGTGTGATTGTCATTTATTTCTTGTTTAAATATGTCTTCTCTTTCTTGGTTGGTTTAGTGTGAGTCTTTATTTCTCATATTTGGTACCATAAATTTATCTAAGCTGCTTTGATACTTTGGTATTAGAGAATTAGAGTAAGGTTGAGTAGATTTTGGATTTGTGCTAAACCTAGGTCCAGTGAGAGTTGTAAGTTAGAGATATTTAAAGTTGTGCTTGAAAGAATGGCAAGAAGATTGAGGATAGAGATTGAAAAATCCAATGGCCATAATTTTGAGATTTGGAAGCTTAAAATTGAATATCTCCTTATAGATCGAGAAGAATGGGCATGATCCAAAATGGATCTTGAAATGATCAAAACAAAATTTCTCAAATTCTCAAGAAAATGACATGATCGCGAAGTTCTCGTCGCAAGCTTTTGGTGGCGCAAACAAATCAAAAAACGGAGTTTGTATGCAAAAGTTATCACAATCTAAAGTTTGGGTCAAACAAGTAAAAACTCAATTGGTCAAAGGACACATGTCACATTCTAGAGCTGACACGTGGCATGAACAAGGTGACGTGGAAAAGTGCATAATTGACACATGGCAGGTTGCCTAGGTGACAAATGGCAGAGTTCCATGTGGACACTTGGAAGCTGATTGGTTTCCACATGGGCCAATCCCATGGCAACACGTGGCATGTTGGGATTAGTGAGATTTGAACAAGTCAAAAGTTGATCTATATGTCCACCTTAGGATTCAAACTCAAGACCTCTTCATGCGCTAACTACTTCAACCAAAAGATATGACAAGTTATTAAATTTTAAGGAGGAATTATATTATATGGTTATTTTTAAAACTATATATTTTGTGGCCATTAAAGTGGATAAGCCCACTAAAGTGGAAATGGGGATTATTAAAGATATTTTGGGACATAGTTTGGATACTAGCCATTAAAGGTGGATCGAATCCATTGAAAATGGATTGGGTAAGATTTACCATATATTATATGGTTTTCAAACCCATTTTAAAATCACGCCACATATACCAATACATTGTAATGTAGGTTATTGTAACAATGTCGTCAGTTGCATTGGATTTATGAGGTCAAGCAGAACATAGTGAGACCAGTCTGAAATCCATTTGGTGCAATTTTTTATGTAGATTTTGATCATTTGAAGAAATTAATAAGAAATCCTTCCCCACTAAGACAAAGGCCCGGAGACGTAGGCAACCTTGCCAAACTCCGTTAACAACCTTTTTCTTATGGTTTGTTGTTCTTTATGCTTACTTTCTTATCTGCATTCTTTACGATGGCTGAAATATTCTTTCATTAAGTTCTTCTTCTTTCCTTAATTCCTAATTGGTAAATGAACCCATGCTTAAAGCTTAACCAAGTCTTTAAAAGATCAATTTCGGATCAGGGCAACTGTAAGCCCAGGTACCATTCCAACGGGTATGTTGAGGGAAGAATGGGAGAAACTCGAGAGAAGGGTAAGGAGTACAATTCAACTTTGTCTTGCAAATTCGGTGTTGTTGAATGTCTCAAGTGAAGACTCGACCAATAAATTGTGGGACAAGTTGGGAAGCTTGTACTAGTCAAAATCCCTCGTAAACAAGGTGATCCTTATAAAGAAACAATATATTCTGAGGATTAGTGATGGGAGCCCAGTAACAGAGCATTTGAATGCATTCAATACTGTAATAAGTTAGTTTTTGTCTATGGATATTAAAATCACTAAGGAGGAGAAATGTATTAGCCCATTATGTTTTTTGCTAAACTCTTGGGATAGCTTAGTCATGGCTATAGGGAGTAATTCAATGACACTAGCACTAGAAGATGTGGTTGCATCTCTACTGTCAGAAGAAATGAGATGGAAGAACACGGAAAGATTAACCAAATATTCCTTGATGGTGTGAGGTCGACTAGTTCACAGAGATAAAGGAAAATTCTCCAATAGAAAGTCTAAGCCGAAGGGTAGATCTAAATCCTTGATTCAGTCGACAAAAAGATGTTGGAAATGAAATAGAGTTTGGCATTACAAGAGAGACTACAAGTCCAAGGTGACATAATTCAATACATGATACGACAAGAAGCAGTCGACTGAGAGAAACACTAATCTGGATGAAGGAGGCGATGTGTATCTAGTGTCGACTAGTACATTGTCAGATCAGGATGTTTGGTTAATTGACTCATGAGCATCCTTTCATATGACACCTCATAGAGAATGGTTCCACAAATATGAGACATGTGAAGGAGGACATGTGTTCCTAGGGGACGAATTGACAACCAAAATTGTTGGATGGGGAAGAGTCTGGCTGATACTGCAAGATGGGAAGAGTCTAACTGATACTGCAAGATGGGAAGAGTAGAACCCTTCCAAGTTTGATACATTTTCTGGATTTCGAAAGAAACCTGATATATGTTAACAATATGAGTGATGTAGGTGTACACACTCTATTTCAAAAGCATGTGCAAATTGGTCAAGGGTGTGATGGTCTTAATGAAAGGGAGTTTGGATTGGAACCCTATACAAGTTGTTATAGAATGTAAAGCATGTGCAAATTGGTCAAGGGTGTGATGTATCTTAATGAAAGGGAGTTTGGATTGGAACCATGTAAAAGTTGTTATGGAATGTCGACCGGGACCGATGTAACAACATTGTTGTTCTAAAGTTGACTCAACTGAATCTAATTTGACTCAACTCAGGCATTACAAATTGAATTGATTATTCTTCGTCAATTTGACCCAACCATGTTATGACACAAGAGGATGGGGACGTATTGGTGAAAAAGGACTTTGACTTATGCACATCAAAGGTATGTTCGAAGGTTTTCCTAAACGTGGTTTATAAGTCGACTTTTGTGAAAATTGCATACATGGAAAACAAAATCGGGTTAGGTTCCTATGTATGGAGGGATAAGGGCAAAGGGGATTCTAAAATTGATTCACAATGATGTGTTTTGGGCCTATATCGGTCCCTTAACTTGGTGGATCCTTGCACTATGTTTCTTCATATATGATTTTTCTAGGAATACATGGATATATTTCCTAAGAAAGAAAATCATAGGTTTCTCGAGAAATTCAAATAATAGCTTAAACTTTGTGGAAACCACGTATAAGAAGACCAAGGTGATGAGAACTACAATGGTGGTGAATTTTGTCGAAAGGACTTTGAGAAATTATGCAAGCATTATATATTGGAACATGCAAAAAACACCACACCATATACCCCACAACAAAATAGATTTATTGAAAGAATGAATGGGACGTTGATGGAAAAGGCAAGGAGCATGTTCAGTGGTGTTGGGCTCGCACAAGAATTATGGGCAAAGGCAGTTGACATTGTAAGATATTTGGTAAATAAGTCTCTTTCATCAACGCTAGTCGACTCGACTCCACATGAGGTATGGTTTGGTAAGAATCCTTCACTTTCACATCTCAAAGTATTTGGTTGTGATGTATTTGTGCATGTTCCCAATGAAAAGAGGAACAAGATAGATAAGAAGGTAGTTAATTGTATTTTCATTGGGCACAAGGATGGAATGAAAGGATATAAGCTTTGGGATCTTGCATCAAGGAAAATAGTGTACAGTTGAAATGTGGTCTTCAGGGAAGTCGGTGGAACTTCCAAGTCCGAACAGGTTCAAATGGAGAAAGAACCAAAGAATATGGTGTTTGAACTGAGGAACGAAGAATATGATTTGGATGAGTCGATTGAATCATATGAAGAGGTGGAACAATTGACTCATGTTGTAAGGAGGTCAGAACAAGTAAGAAAAAAAGTTGAAAGGTACATTCCACCTGATTTTCATTATGCATTTGTGTTAGCTGCCACTGACGAGGAGCCCAAGTCGGTCAGGGACGCAGTTGACTCGACAAAGGGTAAACTCTGAAAGGACGCCATGGTCAATGAAATGGAATCCTTGCACAAAAATGAGACATGGGATTTGGTCAAATTACCAAATGGAAGAAAACTCATTGGTAGCAAGTGAGTGTTCATGAAAAAGTTAAACGCAACAAGTCAAGTCGATAAATTCAAAGATGGACTAGTAGTGAAAGGGTATTCCCAAGTTGAGGGAGTCGACTTCAGTGAGATATTTTCCCTTGTTGAAAAATTAACTTCCATTAGAGTACTAATGTATCTGGTTGCGACATTTTATCTTGAGATAGAGAAAATGGATGTGAAGACAATGATCCTACATTGGGATGTGGAAGAAGAAATCTACATGAAACATCCTAAAGGATTTGCAGTAAAGGGAAAGAAAGAGTTGGTGTGCAAATTAAAAAGATCCCTTTATGGTCTAAAGCAATCACCAAGGATGTGGTAACATAAGTTTGACACCTACATCCTTAGTTTGGGATTTGTGAGAAGTGAGGCCAATCATTGTGTATATTCAAAGGAAGAAGGTGGTTGTTTCATATATGTAGCTTTGTATGTTAATGACATGTTGTTGGTTGGAAATAGCATGGATGTTATAAAGGAGGTGAAGAAGCAAATATCCTCCAAGTTTGACATGAAGGATCTCAGTGTAGAAAACTTCATTTTAGGAATGGAGATCAAGAGATATTCGGCGGTTACAAAGATTTGGTTGAATTAGAGGAAGTACATTGAAACAATCTTGAATCATTTCAACATGTAAGGTTGCAAACCAATCAAGGTACCAATCCCCATGGGAGAAAAACTAACTATTGAACAATGTCCAAAGACACGGGAAGAAATATAGGACATGGCACATGCTCCCTATGTAAGTGTTGTTGGTAGTCTGATGTATGTGATGGTTTGCACTCAACCAGACATTGCTAATGTAGTGGTAGTATTGAGAAGATACCCTTCAACACATGGGAAAGAGCACTGGACAGCTGTCAAGAGAGTGGTCAGGCATTTTTTTCGCACAAAAGATTGTGTTATATGATACCAAGGGAAGAATGAAGTTGACATTGAAGTAAATGTACTCGGCTTTGTCGACGTTCACTAGGCTAGAGATCTGGATCGATAAAGGTTGACCAATGGATATGTGTTCAGGATGTTTGGTGGAGGAATCAGTTGGATGAGTAAGCGACAGGCAATCATAGCCTTGTTGACAACATAAGTTGAATACATGGCAGCCACTTATGGAAGAAAAGAAGAAGTATGGTTGCATCTATTTTGTTCAAGGATTGGGTTTGAGTAGAGAGTTATGAAGATAAATTACAATAGTCAAAGTGCAATATTTCTAGCAAAGAACCCAACGTACCATTCTAGGATTAATCATATTGGTGTACAATACCATTTCGTGAGAGACATGCTGAAAATAAACAAGATGTTGTTGGATAAGGTAAACGTCTTGGAAAACATCGCAACCTCTTTAACCAATTTTGTGAGTGTTGTGAAGTTCTCTTGGTGTAGAGAGGCAATGTGCATTGCTTCCATGGGTCAATGAATAGATGTTCATGTTCTCCTATATCGATAAAGAAGACAACAAGTGGGAGAATATTGGGTTGTTATATTCTTTGCAGTGATAGAATAGCCATCTGAATGTCTAGTTGAGGTGGATCGACTGGGTGAATAATCAACCAATGAGTCAAGTTGAGGTTGAAGTGATCAATCGAGAAGTCAAAATTCGAAGTGATCAACATGGAAAGTTAAAGTCGAAGTGGCCGATAGGAAGTCGCTAGGAGGTCAAGTGGCAACCAAATTAAGATCGACTAGAGGTCGACTAGTAGTTGACTAGTAAATCGATTGAAGTTGACTATAACAAAATCCTAAGATTCATGGGATTGCATCCAATCATCTACATGGACCTATAAAAAAAAATTGGGGCACCATGATTTAGGGTTTTACATGATGTAAAGCCTATAAATAATGTGTGTTGTAATATTGTAGAAGCTAATATTTGATTAATCCTTTAAGAGGATGTTGTTGGTCATGTAGATGTAAGTTGAATTGGTTACATAGTTGTTCTTATGTAAAGAAAGAGAGTATGATGTCGATTGTGTCTTAGATGTAGACCAAGGTTAGTCATGTAAATCTTTATTCATAAAATGAATAAGACAACAAGGAGCAAGACGCTCAAGGAATGTTGGTTTTATTGGTTTTGGGTTTCCAGGGTAAAATCTTTGTGTATTGTGTGTGATTGTCATTTATTTCTTGTTTAAATATGTATTTTGTTTCCTAGTTGGTTTAGTGTGAGTATTTATTTCTCATCAGTTATGCAGTTGACCTTGATAAGGACTTGGATAGTTTTTCTTGTCAGGTGTCCAGTCCTCGCAAATACTCTTCCACGGGATCAATGTCAAATTCTTCAAGTTGAGATCCCTATATGCTTAGGCCTAGGGAGCCCTCTCGAGCACCCTCTAACATTGGTGGTTTAGGGTTTGATGTTTCAAAGGATATTGGGCCTGGCCGATTCGATCGTAAGTCGACACAGAAACAAGCGCAAGAGTGATATTCTTGTGAGGCCTCTCAGGGAGGGAAACATATCATTTCTTGGGTTCTTAGAGCTAGCAAAGCCCCTTCATGTGGGCCTCCATGAATATCTTGTCAATTAATATCTGTGGCCTAGGAGGGAGGGTAAAAAAACTTTCCCCCCAAAGAATTGTTGATGTAGACCATCTCCAGATAATTTTGCTTCAAGAATCCATGGGGGAGTGAGTCTTTCATTTGTGAGTTGGTTAAGCTATTTTTAGGGTGGGGATTTGTAAGGGTGGACTTTGTTGGTAATTCTGGTGGTTTAATCATAGGTTGATCCTTGAACTACAAGTTATTAAACTCTTGTTCTTTTTTCTCAAGTATTATAACAAAGGTCTTTAGCTTGGAGTTGGATCGTAGTTTTTCGATGCTCAATTTATATGGTCCATACGATGGTAAGGAGGACTTCTAGTCCAATCATTTTTTGATGAAGTGTCTGAGGCTGGGTTCAATCATCATTGGTGGAGATCTCAACTTTAATGTCAACGGGATATAAATATGGGGTTCTAAGGCCTGTGAAGATAAATTGGCCTCTTTTTTCTTAGACATTTTTGAATGGCAAGGTTTGGTTGATGTAGAACCAACAAATATTCAACCCACTTGGAGTAACGATAGAAGTGGGGAGGAAGGTAATGTTAAATGAATGGATCGGTTTTTAGTTCACCATGAAATTATTGAGACAGTTGGTATGTATAGATCATGGGTGGGCCCAACTCGCATTTTTTTTTATCATTTTCCTATATTCTTAAAAAGTTAAAGTTGGGTTGACCAGATGAGAGGTCAAGATCTCCCTTCAAATTTAATTTGTTGTGTCTAAATATGGAAGAGTTTTGATCCCTAATCAATAGTAATTGGCACAAGTTTCAAAGGGATTTCAATTTTTCTCCTAGCGTGCACTTTGTTACAAATCTTAGGCGACTCAAGGGCCTTGTCTCTACTTGGGCCAGGGAGAGAAGGAGATCAGTCGAACAAGATCTTAGGTCTATTGAGGAGAATCTAGAAAGCATGTACGTATCATTCCAATATGTACAGAGGGCTCTAGAGGAAATGGAATAATGTTGAAATCTTGAATCTCATTGGTATTTCTTACTTCTTGAGCAGGAGCAGACATGGCATCTCAAAAGTCATGCTCTATGGATTGAGGCAGATGATCAAAACACTAAGTTTTGTTATAACTTTTCCAACTATAGGAGAAATAAGAACATTCTTTGGGAGCTTGAGAACATGCAAGGAAAATCTATTCGTGGATTTCATAAGTTGGTGGCTCTAAGGGTTGATCATTTCAATGGGCTATTTAAGGAGCCTGATCAGATAAATATGGATTATGTTCTTAAACAACTTGTTTATTTTCCTCAGCTTATAGAAGAAGAGGCAAATGGTGATTTATATAGAGAGATTTCATTAGAAGAACTACAAGGGGTTTTATCCTCTTTTAAAAAGGAAAAAATTCTCGGGTCGGATGGTTGGACTACATAGTTCTTTGAGCATTTCTTTGACATGATGGGTGATGATTTTCTTTGGGTGGATGAAGAGGTGCGATATTCGAGTAACCTCCTTCCTTGTATAAATGCCACTTTTATCGTTTCCATTCTGAAGACGGATCATCCTTCATCCTTTAATGATTTTTGGTCTATTTCCCTTTGTAACTATCTATATAAAATAATTGTTAAAACTATTGCTACATTCCTAAAGATTTTGTTTTCTTCCTCAATACCTGTAGAACAATTTGTTTTCTTGAAGGGTTGATTAATTCACAAAGCCATAGGTTCAACCCAAGAAGGTATTCATACCATCAAACTCCATTAACATCCATGCTCTATGTTCAAAATTGATCTCTCCAAATCTTATGATAGGGTTTCCTGGATTTATCTTTGTCTTCTCATATTGCACATGGGTTTTAATTTACGTCTTGTTAAGTGGATTATGGCTTGTGTCGCTATTGTCTCTT
This sequence comes from Picea sitchensis, assembly GCA_010110895.2. Taxonomy (NCBI): domain Eukaryota; kingdom Viridiplantae; phylum Streptophyta; class Pinopsida; order Pinales; family Pinaceae; genus Picea; species Picea sitchensis. Next base: position 135,653 of record SNQJ01S0016190.1, read on the forward strand.
TTGTAGTTCTTACTAATGGGGCGAGATATCCTTTCTTCCATCTAGGTCATGGCCTTCATTAGGTCTCTCCTTTATTGCCCTATCTATTTCTCTTAGTGGTGGATGGCCTTAGTCATGCACTAGATGAAGCAAAAAGAGTTAAGGGTTTTCTCAGAGTTCGTTTGGGGAGATCGGTCAACCTTACCCACTTACTGTTCTTGGATGATATCTTGATATTTTTCTCATGCGTAGATCATGATGTTAATATATTGAAGGAATATCTGGCTCTTTTTTTGTAAGGCCATGGGCATGCTTATCAATACGGATAAGTCTACCATTTTTCTGCTTGATGCTCAGGGGCCTCATCATACTTTATTTGATTCTTTATTGAATTTTTCCATACATGAGATGGGGGACAACTTCAAGTGTCTCAGCTTTAATTTTAAACCAAACAATTATGGTTTGGATTATTGGAGGTGGTTAGTGGCTCAGGTTGATTATAGGATTTAGTTATGGTGTAACATATGGATCTCTCGTGGAGGTAGACTTCTCTTAATCAAATCAGTGATTGAAGTGATCCCTATTTATTGACATCTGTTGGATAATATCCTGAAAGGGGTTTTGGCTCGAATTCATAAAATATCTTTTAATTTCTTGTGGAAAGGTAGTTTTGAGTATCTAGGGTCACATTTGGTGAATTGGAAACGACTATTTGCCCCAAAAAGTGGAGGAGGATGGGGCCTTAAAGATTTAGTGTCTTTTGGTCATCCATTAGTTGTTAAATATATGTGGGTGTTTTTTTTAGTGATAGATTGTGGAGGCGTCTCTTGATTTCCAAATATATTGAACCTGGAACTATATTAGACTAGATTCGACAAAAAACAAAATCTACAATAAATGCTTCGAATCAATGGCAGGTGATCACAAATGATTTTCCTTTGATCGGTTAATTCTTAGCATGGAAATTTGGCTCAAGCATGTAGGTTCGGATAAGAGTTGATGATATAGTTGGATGTGGGGATTGTTGTTACCTTCCAATTTCATTAGTGGATCATTTGCGAGATCTGGGGATATGTACTCTCAATTGCATTGGGAATCCTATCCTCTCTTCGATCTGGCAACAATATAATTTTCAGCTAAGGAGATCGATTTGGAAAATAATTAGTCAAAGGTGTGGTTGTAGTATACATAAGCACTTAGACTAGCTCATGTGCATTTATCAAAGGATGAGGAAGAGCTAGTGTGGAATTTCCCAAAAGAGGGAGGCAAATATTCTACGAAATTGGGCTATCAAGCTTTGTTTCATGGTGAAGGTGATGAGCACAACTGGTGGTGTAAACCTTTGTGGCATTTGAAAGGTCCATAGGAGGAAAAGTTATTTTTCTGGCTTGCTCTTTAGAATCGAGTATTAATGTGGGACCAAATCCAATTCGAGGGGGAGCATGGCCCTGGAATTTTCTATCTATGTAAAAAATCAAAAGAAACTATCTCTCACTTGTTTCTGGATTGTGGCTTCTCTAGACATGTATGGTGGGACCTAGAAGCTCATCTAAAGATTAATCGTCTATGGGCTCATGACTCTTTGATTGCTAATTTTCTAGTCTTTTTTCAAGATAGTTAATTGAACCAGTTTCGGTCTCTCCCTCTTCTATTTGTGTGGGGAATATGGATTATGCGCAATGCAAGTCTTTTTAATGGTACGATGTATCTTTTTTTTAATATCTCTCAACAGGTTTTGACACTATTGCCTCATTACATTCCTTCCATCTCTTCTAAGTAACCAAGAATCCTAACTCTGGTTGAGATCGGGCCAAATTGCACCTGGGGTTTTTTTTTATGGTGTGTGCACGAAGCCAAAAAATATATGTGGAGTTGGTTTTCAAGTACATTGATATAACTCACATTTTATTACTGGTAAGGTCAATCTAGGCAGGGGTACAAATAATAAAGTTGAGTTCTTGGTGCTTTTTAATCATATGCTCAAATCTGCAGTGGATCAAAATCTTCTTGAGCTCCAAGTTTTTGGTGATTCCAAACTAACCATTGATTATATGATTAGAAAATAGATCATCGAATGATCTTTAAGTGTTGGGTCAGAGGTTAAATACTATCTGAACAATCTTTTATTTGATTAGCTTTCAATATATTTTTTTGTGAACTGAACTTATCTGCATATCGACTTTCAAAAAAATCTTTGGCTTTTCCAGTGTTCCATATGTCTCAAGATGAATTCCTAGATGGAGAGGTTATCTCCAAATGAGAAGTAGTAGCTCTTTGATTGAATCGATGTCCATGGACATAATTTTGATATGTTTTTTACTTCTAGGATAGATGTTGGCTAGTGATCCGTCACAGTTTATCTTCTGAATTGTTTTTTGAAATTATAATTAGAAGATCTTTTTACTTTGTGCCCTGGGCACCTACAAAATGTAACTCTTTCTTTGGTGAAATAGAAGTTACAATTTTTTTTTAGGTAAAAAATTAACACACACACACACACACATATATTCCTTGGATGGGGTGCCATCTGTTGGAAGCAACGAGATATCATATGTGATGGTGGCGATCAAGGACATCTCATCTCATGTATGTCTCCCATGCACCCAGGACAAGGTTCATTATAGATTTGATCAGAGAATTGATTGGGAAGAAGATGGATTGCACGAACAAGGATCTTCTCGTATGACACCAAATTAACTTGCTCCTCGTGAAAACGCATGGAATTGATACTGTTGTACTCTCCACTCTTGTTGGTATGATGGATTTGGGAAGGTTAAATTTGCAGATTGATCAAGGTTTATCTTTCAAAGCTTTCCATCTTTGTTGTATGTTCTTGTATACTCTAAGTTTCGACTAGTATTCTAACCTTGTATATATCAAGCAAGCTTCTTATCCCCTACCTCGTGTCATTATGGCTCCCCAAGGGAGGCACTCTAGACTCTCCCCTGCTTGTCACTCGTGTGCAACTAAGGAAATCATTGAAGCTATGGAGTTTTATCATGAGTTCATCCCACATGAAGATTAGGCTGCTATGCCCACTCTGGAAGAGGAAGTGAAACTTGTTAGGTCATACAAGGAATATGAAGAAGCAAAGAATCAGGTGGGTGACATTATTCTTGATCTAGGTTGCACTAGAACCAACAAATATGATTTTTTTAGAACTCTTGAACTCTATTGGCACACCAAAACAATGGTGGTTTTAGGAATGCTTCCTAAAGATTAGGATTTTATACAACTCAAGCAGAGGATGGAAACCCTTGAGGAACAAAATAGTCAGTGCATCTCAATGGTCTCTTGGATTGCAAACCGCCATGGTGGCTCCTTCCCACTTCCTTCTCCAGGTTGTTTGTGTGTTGGGTCTTCTTCAAAGGCTGGAAACATGGTGGAATCCATCCTGAGGGCTCCTCAGGTGCCTCCTTCTAATGGTTAATATGATGTCTATATCTTTCAGTTGGGCTTTGTCCATGTTTTTTTCTATTCGGGCTATTAGTATTTTCCTAGTTGTTTATCTAGACTACTAGTTATCTAGGATTCTAGTTCTCAGACTGTTTACCTTTATATTTTGGCCTGGATTACCTACTAGGGCAGGCTCTTAGACTTGGTATCTTATGCTTTTGAGGGATAGTCTGAATATCTTTTGGTATCTGAAGTACCACATACATCTATGAAAATACTATTAATATATAAATAGAAAACTTATACACACACACACACATGTATGTATGTGTATATATACATATATGCGTGCACATACATACATAAATATGTGTGTGCGTCGCACATCAAATATATACACATGATATGTCGATGCAATATTGAATAACCAACATCGCATTTGTTTTTTGAAAAAAAATAAAAATTCAATTATTGTTGGTTGATAAGCATAGTATTTTGCCTACTACTGAAGAGTTATTAGCTTTTGAACAAGGTGAGCGATAATTCTTGGTTAGGATAGAAGTATTCAACCCATCGTTGGGAATGAAATGTAGAAAGCATTAAATCATGGTGACTTGGTGAGGTTCCTAGCATCAAATCATGTATCCATGGTCATTCACTTTACATACAACATATCAAACATAGGACTCTAGACTAGAGGAAATTCAAGGTGAGGTTCATATTTTGATTTTCAAGCACAATGAGAATTGAGAGAATATTAGGAAAACAACAATGCATAATGTTAAGGATGTTGTTAATAAGGGTGCTTTTGACAAGTGAGAAAGTGTTACAAATTTTCAACCTAAAGAAGAAACGGAAAATTGGTCTTAAAAAGGGAACAGATTGAAGTTAACTTGTGATTTAGATTATGGATCCAATTATGGCATTAAACAAAATGAAAGAGAAGGTGGTGTCAAGATTAACATCCCATCACCACAATTTAAGGTCATATTGTACTAGATGGAAACTATTTTTTGTGATATTCAAAACATTCACCATATCCAATCTAAATTAAAAGTCATGTTATCTTGCATCCATGGTTATGCAATACGAATTGCATTTGATTATGGAATGGGCTCCAAAATAAGGTAATTAGTGTATCCATGGTTATGCAATAAGAATTTCATTTGAATATGATGTTGTCATGGGTAATGCATATGTAGACATTGATGCCAAATGTGGGTATTTTATTATTTCCCATAAATTGTTCAAAAGAATGTCTAAATGATATGTTGGATCATGGAATCCAGACATTGATGTTTACTCCCATATCCATCATCCTCATGAAGACTTGACCTCCAACCAAGTTTCCTCGGGCATAAAACACAACTCAATCCCAAGGTAGACAAATCCATGGTTATGCAATACAAATTTGATTTGAATGTGATGTCATTGTGGGAAGTGGTTTTGTAGAAATGGAATGAAATGATTGTTGGTTGGGATAGATAAATCCTTGTTAGGAATGAAATGTAGCAAACACCTAGTCCAATATGGTGATTCAATGAGGTTCCTATCATTGAATCTTGCATCCATGGTTATTCACTTTACATGCAACATAAGACTATGATTAGAGGAAAGTCAAGGTGAGCTCCAAATTTTGATTATCAAGCACTATGATCATTAAGAGCAAACAAGGAAAAATATCAATGCATAATGTTAAGGGTGTCATCAACAAGGATTGTTTTGACAAGTGAGAAAGTGTTACAAATTTTTAAGCAAACAAGAAGAGAAATAATGGTCTTAAACAAGGAATGGATTGAAGTTAACTTGTGATTTAGAATATGTTTCTAGTCATGACATCAAACACAATGCAAGAGGTGGTTTCAATATTAACATCCAATCACCAACAATTCGAGCTCATATTGTACTAGATAGAAAATACCTTTTATTAATGGCCAGGACATAATTCATGGAATCTTGCATTCATGGTTATGCAATAAGAAGTGCATTTCGTTATAGAATTGGCTCTTGCATAAGGTAATTAGTTGATCCATAAGAATTTCATTTGAATATGGTGTTGTCACGTGCAATGCATTTGTACACATTTATGCAAAATGTGGGTATTTTATTGTTGCCCACCAAGTATTCAAAAGAATGTCTACATCAAACAAAATGCAAGAGAAGGTGGTGTCAATATTAACATCCATTCACCAACAATTTGAGGTCATATTGTACTAGATAGAAAAGACCTTTTTTTATGGTTAGAACATACACTATATCTACTCTAAATTAAAAGTCATGGAATATTGCATCCATGGTTATACAATAAGAAGTGCATTTCATTGTAGAATGGGCTCTCGAATAAGGTAATTAGTTTATCCATAAGAAGTTCATTTGAATATGATGTTGTCATGTGCAATGCATTTGTACACATTTATGCCAAATGTGGGTATTTTATATTTCCCACCAATTATTCAAAAGAATGCCTACATGATATTTTGGGTCATGGAATGCAATCATTGGTGGTAACTCTTGAATTCACCATCTTCGTGAATCCTTGACATTCTTCAAAAAAATCCAAGTTGTGTTGGGCATAAAAACACAACTCAATCATAAGGTAAACAATTCCATGGTTAAACAATACAAATTTGATTTGAATGTAATATTGTTGTGGGTGGTGATTTTGTACAAATGGAATTCAATCATTATTGGTTGGGATAGAAATGGTAAACCCTTGTTGGGAATGGAATGTAGCAAGCACTCGGTCCATGATGACTTGGTGAAGTTCCTAGCATAAAATCATGTATACATGGTTATTCACTTTATGTACAACATAACAAACATATGACTTTAGACTAGAGGAAATTCAAGGTGAGGTCCATATTTTGATCATCAAGCGTAATGAGAATTGAGAACAAATGAGGAAAAACATAAATGCATAATGTTAAGGATATCATCAACAAGTGTCGTTTTGACAATTGAGACAGTGTTACAAATTTACATGTCAAACAAGAAGAGAAAAATTGGTCTTAAACAAGGAGTAGATTGAAGTTAAGTTGTGGTTTAGAATTGGATCTAATTATGACATCAAATAAAATGCAAGAGAAGGTGGTGTCAATATTAACATCCAATCACCCACAATTTAAGGTCATGTTATACTAGATAGGAAAGACTTTTTGTGATAGTCAAAACATACACTACATTTAATCTAAATTAAAAGTCATGGAATCTTACATCCATGGTATACAATAAGAGTTGCATTTGGTTATGGAATTGGCTTGTGAATAAGGTAATTAGAAAATCCATTGTTATGCAATAAGAATTTCATTTGAATATGATGTCGTCATGGCAAATGCATTTGTACACATTTATGTCAAAATGGGTATTTTATCATTTCCCACAAATTGTTCAAAAGAATACTTAAACAAGATGTTTCCATCCTCGTGAAGCCTTGACATTCTTCAATTAAGTGCAAGTTGTCCTAGGCATAAAACCCAACTCGACATCATGGTTAATGTTCTACCTATATGTCTCCAAAGATTATATCCAATCCAAAAATTGAGATTCAGATAAAATCTCATCCAAATTTATCAATCCCATGTAAAGGAGGCATTTTTATAGGATTTTTGGATCCTTCTAGGGTTTTTACATGAAGAAAGGGTACACAATTATATAGGTTAATCCCAATATATTTGTGCTTTTGGAACATTTGTGGTGCTTAATATTGACCAGATCAACTCAGGACAACTAACAAATCAAATTTCGCCATGTCCAGGGCATGCACATGGATATTAGCCCAAATCACATGCCCTAGGCGCAACGATAGTGAGAAAGGCATGCGCCCATCAATGCTTGGGTGCATCTTTTGAGGGAAAATTGATCCCTAACAACATAATCAAGGAAGAAGCTTACAATTCCCAAGTTTTTGGGACAAATCAAGATACTCCATGTAAAATAGACCAAACCATAATGCACCTTAAGGCTATGACTACTTGGTACTTACAAGAGAAAGTCATATATTAACACCCTAAATATATAATGACACAACAAATCAGCTTACAATTGTGCATATAATTCATACACATATATAAATTGTATAACAAAATCCAAAAGTCTAGGGCTTGAAGAGCTTTCCACTTGAGCATGTATCCTAGCTCAACACTATCCAACTCTGAAAAAGTGCTTTGTCTCTAAGAAATTGTGGTTCAACATTATCTGGATCTAAATTGGGTAAAAGAGTGAAAGGGAGTGTTGAAGTGTTGATGTTGTAAGCTAAGATTGAAAAATGATTTGAATAGGTTGACACAAGAGGGAAAAAATTGTGGACCAATTGGAATTTGCAAGCTAAAACCATATGATTCAAGAAGTTGGTGTGCATGATCAAAACTAAAACCAATAATGTCATAATATAAATACTCATTTAGAAAGGTTAAAGACAAGTATATTCTACTTAATTAGAATTATTTGTGAGATTGAAGTTGGTGTGCACAACTATATTTGAATTGAAATGAACAACACCATTGACTTTCTTGGTAGGTGAAGAGAAAGGAATTTGTTGAATCTAAGTTGACTTCTGAAAATGGCATTGTTTATGAGACAATCTTCAACATTTGAAATTTCTTTCTATTAACTTTTGGAGTTACTCCAAAAATGTTTACACCGTGCTTAAGGGTGCTTCGTGAGATGTCGGCTACATAGTGTGTTGACTACCCTTGGTCGCACCATGATGGACATACACATTAGAGATAGCTTACTCATGTATTTATATACCTTGAGTTGATGCTTATGTAGAACACTTCCTTAGGAAGTTGAAGACCTGTGTTATGATCCTCGACCCAAGAAATTGAATCATAAAAAGGATATTAGAAATGCTCCACACGTTATTAATATCAAACCCTTTAAGTAGGGCAACACCTTATTATTGATCCTTTTATGGAAGGAATACACTCATGTTCACTTGCCTCTTAAGGTTGGGTTACCACTCAATAAGTTAAGCTCCAAATACAATAAACTCCACACCACTCATAAGGATGAATCCATCCTTATTTATAGATAACAAGAGAACCCTAATCATAACAACCTCCTAACTACCTAGTGGACCTTCTTTAATGAGGCCACATTACAATTATTCATTACTAACTAAATTTGTGGACCTAGTCCACCTTATGTTGAATGGCCTCCACAATTTTATTGTAATGGGCCCTTTGATCCCCCATTACACCCTTAGAGAGGATCCCAACACTACAACCCACATAGAAAAGTGTTTCCCTCAACGCTTGTTGTCAAGAGGTACAACCATAAACTAGAGCCCCATGGATGAGTGTTGACTTAAATGTTGAAGTAAGCCAAGGAAGCATGGTCCCATTTATAAGTGCTAGCCACTATATTGATGTATCCCAACAAGATCCAACATAAAGATAGGTCCCATGTACAAGTTCTAACAACCATGTTGTTGCGAGGAAAATCTCTATATGGCATGGGGTAAACCACAACAGACGGAATGACACACATAAATCAACTATAATCCAAAATATGCTATATAAATGAAATTCTAACAAGACACGGCCAAGAGCCTACCTTGTCCGGGCGTTTGATGAAGACCATCGTTGAGGACACAACTCAAATATTTACACCTACAACTTGTCCTCAATAACCAATATACAAAAGTATATGGTGACGATATATAGTGTCAGCATATAGATTAGCATAATCCATTAGCATTCATGACAAATATGCCCATGAAATAATAATTCAAATATTTGCAAGATATCAATTGGACGAGAAAATAGTATTTCTATTAAAATAATCAATAGAAGTATATATGTGACAAACTTTTGTACCAACACATATTGGAACCGAGAAACTAAGTCCCTCTAGTTGGGCCTCCACCACTTCAATCCTCCACCAAAGGCAAGCTCATATAAGGGAGACAATGAGGTTCTCCATCACAAAGAAGGAAGAGCTTGGGGGCTGTAAAAGGATTTCATACTTTCAAGGATAAAGGGATGCAGACTCGATATGAAGTGAAATTTCTCTAGAGTGTCTTTGCTCTCAAAGTTGAATTCTCTTCTCCAAGGCTTGGATATGGCTCAATTCATAGCCTTTAAATGGAACTGAAGGGCCGAGTCGGAGCATTTCCAGTATATGGAAGGTCAAGGATCATGGATCCCGTGACATGGCATGGAAAGCCGACATAATTTTTTATTTTGAGCACCAAACCTGATGTACGTGGGATGTAGTGGAGCAACTTGCGTATACGCTTGTTGTATAATTGATATGGCGTGTATATGTGGAAAAATGTCATTTTTTGGCTCTGGAAGGTACAAAAGGGGACTTCAAGTCTGCATAGGGAAATGGAAAGGCCATCCAAGCAAGTTGTATGGGGTGACGCAAAATTTGGTGTAACACATGCTAAAGTAGTCAGTGTCCCGTGTGCAACTACCAACTACAACACTAAAGTAATCCAAGGAGCTCATCCATAAACCTAGGTCCCATGTCCAAGAGATCATGTTGACTCCCCACTAAATATACCTGAGCTCAATGCTTGGATAATAATGGTGCTCTAAATTCCTAACATGATCATGTTGATCCAAATATATAGATCTGGCCATATCCAAAAAGTTGTCCACTTAAGTGGAAAAGGTCGGATGTGGATCTAGAAGTCACACTACTACTAGAGAATAGGCAAGCAAAAAATTGGTAATCATAATTGTATCATGATTTCCCACAACAATGTTCTCTACATAAGGCGGAGTTTAGTCATCAAATAGAAGCCAAAAGTAGTTGGTTTCCCATAAATTACAACTATCCATATATCATTCCTCACAAGCCTTCAATAAATCATTCCAACCATAAAATATGTTGGTTGTATAATCATCTTCAACATTACTCTAAATTCCCATAAATTAGATTGCTTCATAGGCTTCTTGTATTTTTTGTATTTTTTGTATTTAGTGCTCCATTAAGTATGGAGTCATACCATACAAACTCCTTCAATGGGTTGAAAATTTTCTACTTTGTGTAACCATTGTATGATATGCTCTTCATAATCAATAGCCTCTTCAAGAAAACTTGTAGGAGGGGATTCTTCCACATAATTTGTATTTGCCATATAATTTGCATATATCACTGGGTATTCCTCAATGAGGTAGGTTAATATGTCCTTGCAAAACACCATAAGCCACTGTAAGTATGAGAGCTAGGGTAATAAGGGCAGAAATTTATAAGGGTTGTAGCACACTCAATATTGATCAGAAGTATATCAGAAGTATACCAAACCAAATCCCCAAAAAACATATTTCCAATGGTGTTGATTTGGTGGCAATGTGACCACCCTTCCAAAAGATATCTTCTATGCAGTTCACGCAATCGTCATGAAAAAACCTTAAAATAATTGATTTTAAATTAGTGATATCTTTACTTCTCGAACTCGAATTTGGACAATTTTTTTTGTTTTGAACTTGGGTGTTTTTCTTATTGGAATTCAGATCTATATATTTTTTCTTCAAATTGTTCTCATAAAGATACATGAATTGATTTGAGTGTTGTGCCCTCTTTTTCCCTTGGAAAACCTGCAAAATAGAAAGAAAGAAAAAAACTTCTTTTTTTTTTGCCCAAGAAAGAGCTCTTATGCCACTCGTTAAGTACCTTAGATCTGGAAATTGCATCACATGTAAGAAGTCCATAAATAATATAGAAAATATCATTTACTTGATCATGGAAAACTACCCTTAAAGTAGGGAAACACCTTAAAATTGATAATTTTATGGAATAAATCCACTCCAATTCACTTCCCTCTTAAAGTCAGGGAACCTCTCAATAAGTTAATCTCCAAATACAATACACTCCACACCCCTTATAAGGAGTACTCCATCATTATTTATAGATAACAAGAGAAACCCTAATCATAACAACCTTGTATGTACCTAGTGGACTTTCTTTAATAAGGCCACATTACATTTATTCAACACTAGCAAGCATAGTGGGCCTTATTTAATAATAACAAACATAGTGCACCTAGTCCACCTTACATCGAATAGACTTCATTGATATTACTCTAATGGGCCCTTCATTTCCCCATTACACCCCTAGGGAGAATCCCAACACTCTTATAGTGTTTCTTAACCTTTAGACTTGAAACATAAACCATGTGTGTAGAGTAAAATGCAGTAAACTAGATACAAGAGACAAATAAGATGGAATATGCAAAACAAACCTTTGTATTATGACAATTAAAAGAAAGAACACAATGTTTACTTTCCTCTTAAGGTGGGGTGACCTTTCATTGAGAAAAAACTCAAAATACAACAATACTCGACAAAACATTGCATAGCCTCCTATCTCTTCAAATATATTCTCAATAGTAAAACCATAACTACTTTTGGTCCCATAATTGATGAGTACCAACTAGTTAGTGGGCCTAATAAGGTGGATCATTTTACATTAAATAACTATCAACTACTATCTAATGGGCCTTATTCAAAGAGGATGGATGCATACATAAATTGACTAACTCTTGGGTAGCCTAAAGTAGGGAGGTTAGGATAGGACCATAACATGCCCTCCCCCTTCAAAAGAAGCATTGTCCTCAAGGATGGAGGTGAGGAAATTGTTGCAGAATCATTGTTGCTTCCCATGTGCATCTTCTGGCTGCATATATTTCCACTAGATCAATACTTATTGGATGGTGCAATAACACAATTAACACTCTCTGGTATCCAATATTGCTTCTAGTTGGAACCAAATGGAGAATTCTTCATCAAGTTAATATAATATAGTTTGCACCAAAGTGGTCAACAAGTCACTAGAAACCTATTTTCGATCACTTTTGAAAATAAAAACCAATGGCACAATGGCTTCCCCTTATAGAATGGTGGTACAATACCATTTATCATGGAGCTACCAAAATGACACCATATGAAGCGGTCTATGGCAAAAATTCTTTGTCATTGACTTCCTATTTACTAGACACCTCCAAGGTTCGTGCAGTGGATAAAGAACTTCACAAAAAAAAAGTCGTTCTCTGCACACTTAAGGGAAAATTAGTCATGGCTCAAAATAGAATGAAGCAACAAGTTGACCAACATTGCTCAAAACATTCTTTTGCATAAAAGGATTAGTTGTTTCTTTGCCTTCAACCATATAAACAAACATCACTCAAAGATAAAATCCCCTAGAATTTAGCACCAAAGTTCCAAGGACCCTATAAAATCATTTGGTGCATTAGATGAGTGGCCTACAAGTTGGCTCTTCCAACCCTAATTCGGATCTTGAGGGATAAGATCCATAAGGCTTGAATGCCAAGAGAAGACGAGAGAAAACATACAAATCTGTCATGAAATTAATCACAAGAACATTAATGAAAATACATGAGTTGAATACGCCACAAAAATATGAGAAAGAGGGAGAGTTGGAGAAGAAGAACCATTACATGCAATGGGGCCAATTTTGGTACCTCTCCTTCTCAACCTTCACTCTCTTCCTATTGCCTTCTTATAATGTATCTTGTTGATGAAGTCAACTTTGATTAGGCTTGACTCTATAAATTACATATCTATGAAATCCCTTTTACATAAAAATATGAAATTATGACTTATACATCTGAACTTAGACTATAAGCCCCCCTAATATTCAGATCAATCCTCTTCATGTAGGAAATGATGGTCCCCATCATTTCATCCATGTTAAAAAAAGAGAGAGGCCCCATTTTGTGCATTGTACAATGTGTCAAATGCCAATGAAGAGAATGGTTTTGTGTAGTTAACCCATAACTGTGGGTTTGTGGATGACCCATAACTAAGTTGGCAATGAAAAGCTTGTTGTTGATACTAATTATAATTTATGGGGTATTTTACATGGGTAAAAACAAATTACAATAGGATTTGATAAATCCAAAAATTAAAATTGAAATGAAAAAATCCTATTTGCTAGCAGTGGACCTCTCGCTGCAATTTTGTTCGTAGTTTTTGGTACAAATGATGAAATCAAATTCTATTAAAGACCCATTTGAGGTATTGAATATATTTTTCCGTTGATATAATATACTTGTTTCTTTGTAGCTCGTGGAGTGAGAAAATACTTTTTGGAAATCAAGGTGTGCGGCCGCACTATTTTACAAACCTTTGATACCTCAATCAACGATATCTCATAAACCAGGAAGCGAAATGAATTTAAAAGAAAAAAACTCATTTTATCCAATAGAGAATCCTTTAAAATGAGTTATAATACGCCCTCCAAAACACTATATATAGGTCATGTTCCTGTATAAAGTTTGCAGAATATGGTTTCCCTGCATTCCATCCATTATTGTGCTTCTATGGCAGCGATACAACTATGGGTAAGTTGAGAAAGGGATTAAATGAGGTCGCCCAAGATTCTAGATGCCCCATGTATATTTTTAAGCCATGACATGGTTGTATGAATCTAAAATAATGTTGAAAGTGAGAACATTGAATGCAGAGGGCCACAAAGAATACCAAGGGTTTGTAGAGCAACATGTGTTGTTGTAGAAGTCGTGGAACCTCTGTGAGTAGCATGGAAACACTACAAAAATTCTTAAAATGTTGCAGACCAATGGATGTAGTGAATCCATGCAAGGATGCTCCTACAATGGAGAATAAGGTCCAAGGGAAAAAAATCCCTACAATGCATGTGGACCAACCGTGATACTTACAATGTATGGCCCAACAAATGGACTCTAAGAGTGTTAAAATGAGGTTGGAGATTGCTGCAAATATTTGAACCCAAAATATGCTTCAAACTCTGTTACTCATGGAGTGGTTACTTGCTCTGATACCAATGATCTAGATCTTGAGGGATAATATCCAGAAGGCTTGAATGCCGAGAGAAGAGGAGAGAAAACATATAAATCTGTCATGAAATTAATAATAAGAACATTGATGAAAATGCATGAATTGAATACACCACACAAAATATGAGAGAGAGAGAGAGAGAGAGAGAGAGAGAGAGAGAGAGAGAGAGAAGGATTCCACTAAGAAGAACCATTACATGTAATGAGGCCAATTTTGGGACCTCTCCTTCCCGACCTTCATTCTCTTCCTATTGCCTTCTTATAAGGTGTCTTGTCAATGAAGTCAACGTTGATTGGGCTTGACTCTGTAAATTGCATATCTATTAAGTTCCCTTTTACACAAAAATATGACTTTATGACTTATACATCCAAAATTAGACTATAATCCCCTCTAAGATTTGGATCAAACCCACTCCAAGATTCATCTAGTCTTTCATGTGTCTTGTCTAAAGAAGGTCACGGGATCGAATTGCAAGGTGTAAACTATCTTACCATAACTTGATGAAGAAGGCTTCATTTGGCTCCAACTAGAAGTAGTATTGGATATCAAAGAGCATCAATTGTGCCACAACACCATCCAAGAAGTATCGATCTAGTGGAAATATATGTAGCTAGAAGATGTCACATGGGAACCAACAACAATTCTGCAACAATTTCCTCACCTCTAGCCTTGAGGACAATTCTTCTTTTGAAGGGGAGGACATGTTAGGGTCCTACCCTAACCTCCCTACTTTAGGATACCTAGGAGTTAGTTAATAAATGTATACGACCATCCTCTTTGAATAAGGTCCATTAGATAGTAGTGGATAGTTATTTCATGTAAATGGGTCCATCCTATAAGGCCCACTAGGTAGTTGGTACTCATTAATGATGGGACCACAAGTATTTAGGATTTTACTATTGAGAATCTATTTAAAGAGATATGAGGCTATGAAATGTTTTGTCGAGTATTGTTGTATTTGGAGCTTTTTCTTAGTGAAAAGTTGCCCCACCTTAAGAGGCAAGTGAATATTTCTTTCTTTATTCTAATTATTATAATGTGAGGGTCTATTTCACATATTCCATCTTATTTGTCTATTGTATATGGTTTGTTTTAATTATTATCTTTATATACATGGTTTGTGTTTCAAGTCTAAGGGTTAAGGAACACTACAAGTGGTATCAGAACATCGTTAATTCCATTGCAACAACGGACTGGGTCGAGTATGTTTGTTATTATTAGATAAGGCCCAATATGTTAGTTAGTATTGAATAAATGTAATGTGGCCTCATTAAAGAAGGTTCAGTTGTTACACATTATTTTGGTCACCTCAATGAGAAACTGACACCATGTGCTCATATTCCCTGGAAATATTAAAAGAGACTTTCTCCATGAGAAAAGTGGTTTTCTTTTCCTCCTTCAAAAACCATAACAAGGAAGGTTGTCGCATCATGTTGTATGCATGGGGTGCGACGATGCTTGATCGTCACACTCTGCACTAAAAATGGACTGTGACGTTGTCGCATGTTGCTTGTGCATAGGGTGCGACGATGCTTAAAGCAAAGGAAAAGTCAAATTTCACGAATGTTCTAGAAGGGAATCTTCTAGAAGATGAGGTGGCCTCCGATCAGTTTGGATCTTACTCGCTTCTCTAATTTAGTGGGATCATCCTAATCTCCTCATCCATCTCTCTTTCACACTATATAAAAAGGGATATCTCATGGAAAAATCTAAGGTTGAATAGGCTAAGATTTGCATGAAGGGTTCTACTACATATTATGCTTGACAGCTTTGCTTTAGTTCTCCAAGTCAGATTGTAGATCTTCTTCATCCAAGGCTTTGGAGCAAAAGTGTGTGTGTTGGAGAAAAGAGCCATTGAAAGGGGGTGTTGCAACATCAAGGCATGGGTTGTATTCTCCACTTTCCATCTAATATAATGCAACAATACATTTCTTCCCTATAAAAGTATCTTAACTTTTATTGTATAACTCCTTGATCTTATATACAGGATTCATTGGAATATATATATCTTTGTTTTCCCTCTTTGTTGGTTTGTACTTAAACAGGCTCACCATTCTGCAAACTCAAAGAAGGAGCTACAAGGATGACACTAGTGAGGGTCAAGCGTCGTTTAAAGGGTATGTCACTTGTACCTCTCTAAACTAGTTTATATGACAATGAAGTTTAAGGTGAAATATGTTTTATGTGTTGTTTTGTTCTAGTTTCCTGTGGAAGTTAGGGAGATCTGTTTGTGTCCGCACTTACCGATTAGTTCGATAAAAAAATTGGCGACCATACTCAGGATATGACCTTTTTTTGTTTTTTGCCTCTTATTTTCTTTTAGCTTGCCTTCTTTTGGTTAATTTCATTCTCTGAGTCTTTGGGTGATCCATCTTGACTCCCTAGGTCTGAAGGTTCAGTGAGAAGTTTTGTCTTTCTTCCCATTTTTCTTTATTTTCAAAGATCGTCGCATTGTACCCTATAGACAACTCGCGACGATCCTCTGACGTCGCACTCTACTAGTGCAGAGCAGTGTGACAACATCACACTCTATTGGTGCAGACCAGTGGGACAACATCGCATTGTACCTTATTGACAGCATGCGACGACCCTATATCGTCGCACTATGCTCCACTATAACCTATGATGATTCCTATAGGAATTGGTGGCTGATAGCCATTTTTCGTTTCTCTACCCAGTTTTGCCTCTACTGCCTGGGATGAATTTCTGACACTAGTAAATGATTGATTTATAGCTTTGAAGCCTACATTTGATTGATTTTCGGAAATTGAAAGTCTTCTTTTTAAACTTTGCAAGTTTTGCTTTTGGTTTCTTGTCACAAGGATATAATCTCGAGATCTTGGTCCTGAGTGCTTGTTTGACAACGATTCCTTGATTTATTTGGAGTTTTGGATTGTTTTTACTTTCTGGATTGTTAATTAATTGAGAGACAATTTTTGTTTGTGTTTGACAAAAGGTTTTCTTATCATTTCATTTTTGTCTACATTGTGAGATTGATTTGGGAACAGTGTTAAGAATGTGATAACTTTCTTGGGTTATGCGTTCTTTTCTTCATTACGTCTCTAATCTAATTTTAGAAAAAAAAAACTGAAGTCATTCTTATTTTTAGTAGTCTTTTACAAGAAAATTGTTTCATTCAAAATTTTGTAAAAAGAGAAATCGGAAAATTTTGTAGTTTCTTATTAATTGGAATCTTTTTCAATCAACAATTGAGAAATTGTGTTTCGTAACTTTTGTATTCCAAAAAGAGACACCTTCTCCCCACCGTAATTAGAATTCATTGAATTAAACGATTTCATATTCATCTCTTCTTGCATTTTATTGGGTCAAGGTCACATACATCATCAGTTTCATTCATGTTTCCCTTCTGAGTAAGCAACAACCTTTAAAATAAAGCGCAATTTTAAAATTTATTAGCAACTTTTATTTTCTAGAACTTATCTACACCAACATTAGCTAGGATAGCGCTTTGGAATAGGTTGTAAGGCACACTCTCCAAAGCATCAAAACACACAATATAATCTTGTGATAGGGAGAGTTTAAATCCACTTGCTACATTTTGTCCTCTGAAGCCCTTCTAACACAAGGGTCAATCACAAGGTCGCATTAAGACCGGTATAGTTACTCACCCTACTTTCTCGGTCTTAGTGTAGATATTGTGTGTATTATTGGGGGTCACTTGAGAAGAAAATCATGTGGGGACCTTCTCGAGTTCATTCTGGGCTTAGATACCCTGCCTTTGCGCGTGGATCGGATTGTCGATTGTTTCCCCAGGCATCATTGTTGTAATTGGTAACCTTAGTGGCCTATCTCTTTAGGGTATTTACACGAGGTGATTGTGGAGGGGAAAGTCTTCACGGTACCTGGAATTGATATTGGCCAAACTCACTCGGGCTCCTTGGAGGGTATACCCACGATTATGTGTGGGATATTGCACCAGGGTATAAGTCCGTTAAGCAGGTCGTCAACGTAACTTTTCCACCCGCTTTATCCCAACCCCTTCTTGTCTTGATTTTGTGACGTTGGATTTCATCACCAACTAGTGACTTCAAAATAAGAAGGTTTGTTTGTGTGTTTGATTTCTAGATTTTATTAGTGAGTTTTGTTTGTTTCTCTAGTTGGCCATAGATTTGTTTCGTAACTTATTTGGTGCGGCCAACATCGGCCCTCGCCGTTCACGTAGGATGCAAAGGTTACCTCTAGAAGATCCAGAAGATTACGTTCATTTTCTTCTTAATTCACCAAAGGGTTCTTCTGAAGGAGCAGTCAATAACAACATAGCCTCTGAGATTGGAAGTTCTACTCCATTGGAGGAATCAATACTTCCCGTAAATCCGTTATTGAGTGTTGTACAAGATCCACATTTGCTCTAGATAAATTCACTGGGAGACGGTGTTGCTGAAGAGTATATTGGAATAACTATTGGACCTCACGCAGAGTCTGGTGTAGATTATCTACTTTTTCAAAGTGATTCATTTAGAACTCTGGTTCACACTGCTAGAAATTTTGATCCTAGCTCTCCTGGTCCTAGTCGTTCTCTCTGGAGAGCTTCTTTGGGACAAGATATTTTTGAAAAACTAGGAATGAGTCATTTACATCGGAGAACTTCTAATTAACCTATCGAATCACATACGCCTGTGACTTCTACTGCCTATACAATCCCTTTAGATCATTTTACTGGCACGACTAGTAATGTTGTCATGGTGTCAGCCCAATTGTTGGTTGGTTCTCACTCGATTCTTCCTCTCCAGCTCACTAACTCTACTATGGTCCCACAAGCTACGCCTATTTCTGTAGGAAATTCAGTTATCACTCAAGCTCCTATTGGAACATCACTTCCGCTTAGATTAAATCCATCACTTCCCCCTGGGTATAATGCTTTGAATACTTCCATTGCTAATCCTACCCATAATTCATCTAGAGGGTCTAATATTTTCGTTCCTCCTAGGTATAATGTTGCCAGTTATTTTGTTCCTACACCTACCTAGGTTCTCTCCGGAGGGCCTCACATTCCTCCTCCACCTTCGCCTGGAGGATCTAATCGTCCTGGCCCTAGTAGATCCAATCAAGTTGGAGATACAAGTCATTTTTTCGCTTCTGGTTTTCAAATTCCTGTTGGAGATCGACCTCAAGTTGGGGGGCAACCTCAAGTTGGAGGCCATAACCCAGTTTATGGAAAAAGTATACCTGGATTACAATCTCAACCTTGGAATTTTCCTTTCCAAGGGAATCAACAACCGTATGGGGGGCAACATCCTCAAGTTAATTCTTTTGTACCCCCTAATCTCGGGCAACCGTATCCAGGTTCGATGAATCCTACTTGGGATCAAAATTTTCAGTCTAATGCTCCTTTCCAAGGAATCTTACCTAACCAACCAACTCTTGTTGGCTATTCGACTCAAAATCCTCCACCACTGAAGTTGTCAGGACTTGCTAACTATCTAAAAACATCTTATGGTCCCACTAGTATACCTACAGGACTCCCTCCTCAAAACTACCAGTTTCCTCAAGTGAACAGATAGTTGTCGTTTCTTGCTACTTTGGATTTACCAGATTTATCTAGGATTTTGAATGATCCTATTTTGAATTCTCCTTATTGGCCTGTCATACCTGCCAAATTGCCATCAGATATTCCTAAATTTGACAGTCGATCGAGAGAGGACCCAAATAATCACGTCATGACATTCCATCTTTGGTGTTCGTCCAACTCATTGATGGATGACTCTATAAGATTACGTCTTTTCCAACGAACTCTTATGGGTTCGGAAGCCAAATGGTATATTGAGTTACCACGAGGATTCTTTAATGACTTCAATACCTTAGCCATGGAATTCTTAACACATTACCAATTGCCAATACGATATGAGACATGAACTGAAATTTTCAGTTCATTTAACCAATCCTCTTCTACTCACATTTCTGATCATATTCATGGGTGGAGGAGGCGAAGACGCTTAATCAAAGTTCCCCTTCCTGATCAACTATTGGCCGAGTGGTTTACCAAATCACTCATTGGTCCTATAGCCTGTGATGTTTCCATGGGTGGTGTCGTCACTGAAGAGCAAGCAATTAGTCATGCTCAAAATCTGGATCTCATTTATTCCCAAATATGTACACTATATGACTTGATCCCTAATGCTCCTCGTCCATCTACAAATCCTACCCCAACACCTCTAGTAGCTTCTCATGTTGTTGATGGCATGATTGGCACTTTTCATGCTGAGACTCAGTCTAGACAAGCCAGTTATGCCAATCCCAAGTCTACTACTCCTACTGTACAAAATACTCCTACTCTGACTCCTTCTCCCGGTAAAACCTCTGAAGTTAATTTGGTTCAATCTACACCTACCGATAAAAATCAAAATAAAAAGAAAGGGAAGGGTAAGAATAAGTAGGAAAAAAATAATAATCAACAATATGAGAAACCCAAAACCCAGTCTGTTGATGATAAAGACAAGCGTAAACCTCGTTATCCTTGCCTTATCTGTGGTGAGGACGATTATATGAAATATTGTCCACAACGTGTTGATGTTACTAAGTTCCTGCAAGGGATCGGGACACCTCCTACACACGTCGTCTTGTCACAATCGTTTCCTTCTCAGCAACAGGCCCAATTGGTCATTCATGACCAATCTTCTCCCTCTACCACGTCTTATGTACTTATGTGTACTGGTGACTCCAAGAAGAACAAAGCTGCAGGTGCAACTCGAGCCAAAGATTATTCTCCTTCGAAAGAGAAAGTTGATGATTCACCACCTCCATTGGTTCAACCTCCTCCACCAACTTCACCTCTGAACAATCCTCTTCATCTCGAACGACCGGGCCTAGATACAGTTCTGCGTCCTCCTCCCAAGGGCATTTTTTGAAAGTCGTCATTTAATCCTCATGCACATCCTGCCCAAAACTACAGTATTGTAGAAGACCTTGCGCAAGCACCCTCTGTGATGTCGGCTCTTGAAGTCCTTCAAAGTTGTCCTACTCAACGAAAGACATTGTTAAAGGCTATTGGTGGAATTGATCCTACCGATACTAATCTGATAATCTTTGACTTGGAAGATCATATTCCAAGGCTTCCTCCTCAATTAGCATTTTAGATACAAGTTGTTGTGGAAAATAAGAATATTTGTCAAACTGTTATTGACGAAGGAGCCTCGACTTATGTCATGTCTGTCACTTGTTGGAAAGCTATTGGCTCTCTTGCCCTTACCGAGTCACACAATACTCTTAAGGCTTTTAATAGTACAGGGTTTAAACCTTATGGTGTTCTTCCTTAATTGTCTATTATGTTAGAAGGTAAGGCGGTTAATTTTGAGGTTGAGGTCTTTGATGCACCACTTTATTACAACCTTCTACTTGGTCGTAGTTGGATTGATTCCATGCGCGCAATTGTTTCTACTCTTTTCTGTGTGTTATGTTTCTCGCACCAAGGAAAATTCATTACTGTCGATCAACTAGCCTTCTTTAATTCTAATTCACGTACTAGCAATGTACCTTTCATCGTGAAAAAACCTCTTGGTTATGAGAATGTCGGTGTGGGTCTATTAAAATATTCATCATTGATGGGTACTTTTCCTATTCCACCAACCGATATTCCTCCTCCTTTTGTTGCCTCGATTAACATGATATCGACCTCTATTATTGAAACCCTTGAGTCTTATGACCCATGGATAGTACCTAGATTGACGAATGTATCTGTTACGGAGACCGAATGCCTTTGAGTTCGGTAGAATCAGCTTATCAACCTATTCAATCGACAACTCCTTCTCCTCTTTCTCTCTGTGATGTGTCTCCTGATCCATTTCACGTGATCTTTCCCACTGATGAGATGATCATGAAAGTTATGTCTATGGAAGATACTCCATGGGATGATGAGCATCATCGATTTATTCTCTTTCTGGAACCTGAGACCATAGAGAGTTATCAACGGATTTCGACTATGTCTACCGTTGTTGTTATTTCCTCTGTTCTTGAATCAACATGTGATGTTTTATATGAAGGGAACTTTGGTAATATTTCACCTACTGTCCCTCTTGATATCTCGATTAAATCTGAATTCGTGGAAAATATTCACATCGGTGCCTCATGTTCTATTGATGAGGTTTGTACTTATAAAGCTCTTTTCCAAAAAAATTGTGACGTTTTTGCCTGGAGTTACGAAGAGATGCCTGGTATTAATCCTGATATTGTTGTGCATGAGATTAAGACTTACCCGGACACTAAACCCGTTCGACAGAGACTTCACCTAGTACATCCATGCAAAGTTGTCGCCATTAAACTCGAAGTTGAAAAGCTTCTTAAAGTTGGCTTTGTCTATCTTGTGGCTTTGACTGATTATGTGTCCAATCTTGTTCCAGTTAACAAGAAACAAGGCACGATCTGTGTTTGTGTAGATTATAGGGATATAAACAAAGCTTGTCCCAAATACAATTATTCAACCCCTTTCGTTGACCAGATTGTTGACGACTGTGCTGGGAGTGAAATCTTCTCCTTGATGAATGGTTTCTCCGGCTATAATCAAATCAATGTTTTGCCCGCGGATCAACATAAGACTGCTTTTATTTTCCCTTGGGGAACCTTCGCATACCGGAAACTACCTTTTGGTCTCAAAAATGTTGGTGCAACTTTTTAGTGCACTATGTCTTATACTTTTCATGACATTAAGCACATTGTAAAACCCTATCTAGATGATCTACTGGCACATTTTATGCGTCGTCAAGATCACCCGACACATCTATGAGCCATTTTCATATGCTTTCGTTATTATTGCATACGATTGAATCCACACAAATACATTTTTTGTGTGTAGTCTGGATGACTTCTTGGTTTTATCATGTCTATACATGGGATTAGAGTAGACCCCCTGAAGGTTGAGGCTATCCTCAATTTACCTCCTCCTTCCACACTTCGCCAACTCCAAAGTTTGCAAGGGAAGGCAAACTTTTTACGTTGATTCCCAATTACGTTGAATTAACGAAAGGATTTACTCGGCTTCTTAAGAAAGGTTACGATTTTGTATGGGACGACACTGCCAACAAAGCCTTTGAAGCTTTGAAACTCGCCTTAACTCGTACACCATTGTTGTTTCCAACAGATTATAGTCGAGATTATTTCATGTACTT